>APFE030672332.1:64740-90619 GCA_000404065.3 Pinus taeda
CCTACTCGAACAATGAGTCTTTCTGTCCCTTGCATATTAATGTTGGAATTGTGCCTATTTATAATTACATACTCAAAATGACCTAATTTTATTTTATTTTAAATAGGCACAATTCCAAAGAAGTGAACCCACTCTCCTTTTTTCAATCATGAATATAATGCAGAGTTATGGTTAGGTTTAGGATTTATGATTCTCCCGAGAAACCTTTTAAAATAGGCACAATTCAAAATATGTGGTTTGACATGGTGTTGAGATGGATAGACCAATAAATTTATTTGCGGAATTACTTTCATATACATTTAATTAATACCCCTAATTATATCATAATATAATACTTCATGCTACATTAAAAGTTACATAATATATAATCAAAACAATATCAAAGTCATCACTTTGACCCTAATTGCCAACATTAATATGCACTACTATGTGACATATTATGTCAAGAAAACTTAAGAATCACATGCCTAAGAAAATTAAACAACAACATCAAATAATCTTCTTAAATGTGTTGTAAATATATTATTATGTTTGTTGTTTTGTTAATTCTTTTAACCATCTTGTGTTTCCAACTTTTATTTTAGTATTAAACGATGCAACTTATAATATTTAACTTTGAATTTAATAAATATTTATTTCTCAATGTTATTGAAAAAAATCAAACATTTGATTGAACCATAACTTCAAGGTCTTATTGCAACCTTTACACAATATATGGATATGGTTCAATATTCATGCATGAATTTTAGATATTTGTGTAGTGATTTCTAAAGCTTGATATGAAAATCATGCAAAAATAAAAAATGTCTTCTAACTAATGACCATAATCCAACAATATAATTTTAAAACAAATTGAGATTATTTGTTTTAAAAATTGCACTTTTGAATACATAAATATATTCAACACCTTGAAAAACCTACTAGCAGGTCAATGCATTACACTAAACGAAAATAAAATACTTTACAATTGAAAGAAAATCGCTCATATTGACATAAATAACATATTTGGGCTCATATTGTAAACACATCACTGGGCTTACTCGCTTCTGGTTTTTGCAATAAAATTGTACAAAGATTATGGCTTTGCACATTTTATAGTATTCTCTACTATTTAAATCCCTTGAAAAATATGACAAAAAAACCTTAAAAAATTCTAAGAAACTTCCAAAATGAATAGTTTACAACTCTACAATTTTACATGGAAACTTTGATGGCTGGAGATCCTATTTCCAATTCAAACAACATGCTTTACATGGATTTACAAGCTACTGAGTGTGGATATAATCAACCACAAAAATATACCATTCTTTAATGATAAGGAGTCTACTATTTTTTATCTTTGCTGCAAGAGTTAATAAGGTCTAGAATCGACGACTTCCTAAAACATGATTTAAATAAGAGTTCATGCCTAGTGGGATGTGTCCAACTTCTTAGAACTTAATGACACGTAATCCCTAAAAATTCCACCTCCACTGCAACCTATAATTCCACGGAATGACACCATTCCAAACACACCACCCCACTCCTTACCCATCCCTCTTCCTAGAATTCCACAACCAGATCCTCATTGTAATTTCCATGTCTCCCTGAGAAATCTCCGGTCATAACTCGGGGTTGGAAGCATCAGGGAGCCAAGGCTTACTCTGTCAATACGCTTCTGCTGGTGGAGGGAATAGACAAATTCGGGATATAGATCTTGCGACCTTCATCGCTGCTCTGCTTCTTGCGTTTGATGAACCGTAGCTTAGCCACTACCCTGAACCAACAGCAAAGGGCAGAGATTTAATTTCAAAATTGTCGAAAATTTTGGGCGGGACTCATAGTTTGAAATGTTGGGCGGAACTTATCCACTTCACATCTCAATTTCTTAGTTCTTGCAAAAGTAAGACTACATGATTGGATTTGCCTATTTATCGCTTAGTTCCTGCAAAAGTAAGATTACTTGATTGGATTTGCATATTGATCACTATTAATTTAGCGTTGACCAATGTAGGTTATAATTTTCTATGCAATTTTTCCCATAGAATAATTTTACTCAATTGGTAGTGATTAAGGTACCCTACCATTATGTGTGATGGTGTAGGCATATCTATTTTAGAATAGGGCTTTGAGAATTTTAATTTAATTATCAATAATTATTAGGTGATGGTAGGATCCATAAAATATTCTAGAATATTCTAAGTGGTTATAGAAATCAAACATTAAGATTTATTTGCGAAGTAGTTATGTCGTTTTCCGTTTAATTAAATTATATATTTAAAAAAAAAATCACATCAACAAGTTTTATATGACATGATTTATTGTTTTTTGGGTATGTGGTATTGATAAGCCATGTTATTGGGCAATGTTATTATAACAAAGTTTATTTAGAGATCGTGGTTAAGAACACTGTTTTTTTAATATATATTATTTATTTTTATCATTTAATAATAATTATTATTATTTTAAAAGTTAACTTTTATGATTTTTTTTATTACAACAACTTGATATATATGATGAAGTAAGTATTTTTTTGTTTAACATGAATTGTAGCTTATCAACATTTACTAGCTACCCTAATTATTTAAGAAACCAAATTCTATATACACAAACTACTTACTTTAAATATTACAATTTTTTTTTCTAATTTTAAATAAAGCAACTAAAAAATTTATAATTTTATTTTGCATTACTTCTAAATTAATTAAACTAAAAAAATAACCTTAAAATATTATTTACCTATAAAAATATTATAAAAGCATAAATCATAACATAGGCAACTTGAGTGTTTTGACACTTTTTTTCACTCAAGTTTATTTATTTATCCTTTTAATTATACAATTTTGAAATCATTTTAATTTACATATTTTAATTATTTTTTGTTTGTTAAGTTGTGTGAGTTTTCAGATGATTGCTTGCTTAACTTTTCACTAGTGATTCAATTGTTAGGATATTCCGACACATAGGAAATAGTGAAGTATAACTTGGTCTAGGGTAAAGTTAGGTAAAGTGTGTTTCTTTACTATGTACTTTTGTAACTTGCACTCTGACGGCCACCATATGTTCTAGACATGAAGTGATCTGAGGGTTCATTCTCTCCTCCATATTACCGACACTTGATAGCACCCGATTGGTCCATGATCTCTATTTAAAGAGCATGGAAGGTCATTTGTAGGTTAACAGTTCATGAGAGAAGCTTATGTAAATTTTCATTCTTTTATTAATAGATTGCTTGATGTGGCTGCCTTGGCTCAGGCCATGGACTATTTCCCTCTTTGAGAGTTTTAATCACGTCAACAATACTTGTGTATTAATCTGTGATCTGTTTGTGAGCGATGTCCTTTTGGTGTTCTATCTGAGGAACTTACCCTGTAAATTCCTACACCAATTACATCTAAACCATCAAAATCACACTCAGCTTAGACCACACCAACCTTTAACATGATTAGATTTGATTATATTTTTCTCACAGAATTTAAAACCCATTATTTTAACACAATGAAATGCTCCACTGTATATCCAAAAATCTTACTTTACATATTTTAAATTAAAAGTTAATTTTATATATATTAAAATGTAAACAAAACTAAAATAACTTTTTTACTAGAAAAAGGTAATGATACATTTTTCTATTTTTTCATAATATTTTCCATTACATTATGTAATCCTAAAAAAAAAAAAAAGCCCCTTAATACAATATTAATTTAAATAGAGATAAATATGTTTTTTATATAAATTTTATTTTTTTTTTAAATTTTTTATTAATTAAATTTTATTATATTATAATAAATAATTTAATAATTTATCTATATAAATTTTTAAAATTTTTAAAAATTACAATTCATAAAAACTTGTAAATATAAAATACTTTATCTCATTTCTCTGCCCTTGAAATTGCGCTATGAAATTAACAATCTAAGAGCATCCAGTGAAAACAAATCATAAAATTTCACCGCAATCTCACAATTCTATTTATGATTAAACTCTCTAACCCATCCTCGAGAATTGGAGAGAAGTTTTAAAAAACCTTTGTTTTCAATTTTCCAACTTACATAGTTGGCCTGGTTGTTCCCGAACCGGGCATACCAAAGAATTTTCTCCAAAGATTGGCATCCATATATTTGAAAAGACGAAATAACAGAAAAATTCGAAGGCATACATTGAGTCAGTTCCAAAGGCAAGACCCTAACAATTTATATCAATGCATTTCCGTGCGCGCTAAAAGGGAAAACAATGTTAAGTAAGAAATCGCAAATGTAATTTACAGTTAAATTTCAAATAAAATGTGAATAAAATGGTAATTGGAAGAACCTAAGTGAAGATGGTAATTGGAAGAACCTTATTTATCCTTTGATGATATTACAGTGTGTTCCAAGAGCTCAATGCCTTCATTTTCGTGCTCAACATATCACCAAATTGAAGAAGAAAGCGCTAGCAGGTCACTTTCTCTTTTAGTGCAGGGAATGATTCCACTTTATTTGTAGACGTCAACTCCATGAAACAATCATTCCTATTTCAATCTTGGAATTAAAATTCTTCCTTGTGACATGCTATGCTGAAAAAACACAAAACTGCGGCGCCTTGTCTTTGTGTCGCATTTATCACTAGATGAAGATTACAAATAAAGAGAGGTTTTCCTCTGCTATAAACTCCATGAAGAATGCAAATAGAGGGATGTTCTCCTTTGATGTAAACACATCAGTGGGCTTACTCGCTTCTGGTTTTTGCAATAAACTTGTACAAAGATTATGGCTTTGCCCATTTTATAGTATTCTTTAGAATTTATATCGCTCGAAAAATATTGCAAAAAAACCTTAGAAAATGCTAAGAAACATCCAAAATGAATACATTACAGCTGTACAATTTTACATGGTAACTTTGATGGCCGCAGATGTTATTTACAATTCAAATAACACGCTTGACATGGATTTACAAGCTACCGAGCATGGATATTAATCACCCACAAAAATCCACCCTTCTTTAATGTTAAAGAGTCTACTGTTTTTTATCTTTGCTGCAAGAGTTAATAAGGGTTAATCCTCGTTATAATTTCCATGTCTAGCTGAGAAATCTTCGGTCGTAACTTGGGGCTGGAAGCGTTAGGGAGCCAAGGCTTGCTCTGTCAATACGCTTTGGCTGGTGGAGTGAATAGACAGATTCTGGTTATAGATCTTGCGACCTTCATCATTGCTCTGCTTCTTGCCACTACCCTGAACCAACAGCAAAGGGCGGACATTTAATTTCAAAATTTTCAAAAATTTTGGGCGGGACTCGTAGTTTGAAATGCTGGGCAGGACTATTTGCATTAACTATGGTGGGACTGTGACATTTGGAGTCAGAGCCACGAAGTCGGAAAATTGGGATACCGGAAAATACATGATAACCATTATAAAATTTTATTTCATCATGCGCTATGGAGGTATGGTCATGCCATTCATACAAGTGTCCTTTACGATCAAATCGGGATATGGAGTATGCATGTGAACCAACCACCATAGAGGCATTTAATGCCCTATAGTAGGCTGGTTAGCTCTTGCTCTCCCCAACTCCGCTGATTTCCAACACCTCTGACAGTTGACTCCCATAAGCTAATACAGGTGGTGGATAAGACATGAAATTAAATTCATTCAATGTTACCTCCACACCAAAGGATTTCAAAATTCAAATGCTTTCCCGCTTGGGATTTTAAATTAAAAAATTGAGTGCTGAATTTCTGTAGGGTGTTGAATAGGTAATAGATGCTTCTCTGCTTCATTTTGAGTCTCTCCAGCACCGGCGTAAGCACCGTTCCTCACTATAACAACATCCAAAATAGCTCCATAATGGACATAAGCAAGAGGCTCCTCATGGCGAGATCTCTTCTCCATCTGAAGGTTGCAGCTGTGGGTGCTCTTTCTTGAGTAGGGGGCATGGATATTATTTGAGATCAAATGTTGGCATTTAGATTATGTAAGCTCCCTTCACAACGCCACTAAAATCCCATCTAATAACATATTATGATTTCAACACTTTTAAATTAAAGGTTATATTGGGAATAAAATACTAATTTACTTGATTATGTTCTCTTTTTAACTGATGTTGCAAACTTTGCAGGCGAGGATATAAGCAGTAGCGTTGAAAGCAGAAAGTACAATTAATTTGCAGACCCAAAACAAGTTGATACGGTTATTAAAAAAGGTTTTGGAGTTCGGATACTGTAATGGATTACATTATCACGAAATATCACTTTGGTGAAGCCCATGCAGCTAAACACAATATTCTTAGATTCGATTTGACTAATTTCAACGGAAAACCAAATTAAGGCTATTGGATTCAATTTCAGATATAAAGCTTTCATGATCTGCAAGTCAAGCAAACATTCTCAGTGATGGGACCCAGCCCTCTCTGTCGTTCACTTTACACTTTAGGTATGCCACTTGGGCGCTTACGTGGTTATGTTTGGTGTTATTCTTTTTCCCGCGCAATTGGTTGGTAGCTAAACATTTAATGACCGGCGTAAATGCACAGTCCTTCTGCTTTGGTAGTCGTATTTCCCTAACCCTAACTCGGTTTCTCAATCATTCTGGTCATTTTCGCTTTCGGTTTGAGGGTTTAGAGCTCTTCATTATGATTTTGTTTCGAATGTGTTGTAGTTGGCTTCCGTTGGTTCTGAGTCACAACTTCATGGTTGTGGGTTAGCTGTGTGCTAGTTCTGGTTGCGGATAGAGGTTTCCTTTATGCAGTCGCCTGCCTGTTCTCCTCTATACCTCGACTGTTTTCGGCTCTGGCTTTTCTCGTTCAAATTTGGTAAGTCGCCTGCTCGCTTGGTTTCTCTGTTTGGAATGGGTGTATTCAAGCTCTGGTTCTGGTTATACTTTGCTGTGACTATTAATGGTTTAGTGCTGGTGCTCGACTAGTTCTACTCCACTTCTGTGTATACTATTACCATTCTGGTCTTTGGCTCTCGTATATTTTTTAGCAACAATTCTTGGATTTGAATGCTGGGAATGCTCTACTGTTCGACAGGATCTATGGAGACGTCTGTCCAACCTCTGCTACAGGTAATAATTTGTTCTATGCTTCATTTTTTACTCCCTTTTCGTTCTGGGTTTAAACCCATCCGCTCCTCTGGTCTTCAGTTTGTTATGGCATCCTCTGGTTCGATTTTTGGGTCACTCCTCACGCAATCTCCAGGTGAGCTTCCTTTCCCGCTTGTCTCTCTGTTCTGTTATGTTGTTTTTGCCTCTCTGTTCAAGGGTTTCGCTCCTCGTGGTATATAGAACCCTGACTCGTTTTTGTTGGTTGGTTGCAGGTCTGTTACAGTGGCCTAGAGGATGCATGTTCCCGTCTCCAGAGATATGTGTTAGCATGAATGTTGGTAGGCCTGGAACCTGTTTAACTAGCCTGTCTCAAGGTCTCCATTATGTTTATGAGTCGTTTGTTCTTTACTGTTTGATCCAGTTGGTTTATAAGCTTGTCGTCGCTTGTCTGGGATGCGTTCTCTGTTGTTATGTGGCTTCAACGACTGGTTTTGTATCTGCAATTAAACCCTAACGAGGGTTTTGTTTTCCCTGTTGTCTGTAACTAAACCCTAACGAGGGTTTCGTCTTTCTGCTATCTGTTTGCAACGGCTGAGCGAACTTTACTCTGATTTTGGTTGTAATCGCTTTTGTAACCCTTAAGGGAATTTCACTCTTTCATTTTCGACTATGTTGTAGTATTTCTGAGTAATGTAAATATAACTGTTCTTTTGAAAGGAAAAGGAAAATGGTTTGTTAGACACATGTAGCCTTCGTTTATCGTTGTTCTTTGTTGCTGGCATTGGTTATTGTATTGGAATTGGTTGCTTGCGTGCGGTCTCGATTTTGTAATAATGATTCTTCAACGAAACTTCTGTGTGCTTGTTTGGCAAAAGTTCTGGTTACAATTCCTATTCGTGCAGAAATTATAATGGTACATCTAATTTACAGAAATATAGGATTTCAGTAATTATATGCGAGAGATCAATTCAATAACTTAGGAAATAATAGATGGACAGTATTCTTCAGATACTTTGAATGCTTTGATAATTTTCTTATTCTTCAATTTCTCAACTTATATTTCTATATGGAAAAGAACCCCTTCTTTACATGGATGCATTGCTTTTATAGCCTCTGTATGCAGTTAAGGCTACCATTTTGACTCTTTCTGTTACAAAATCAGTTACATGTTTCTGTTCCTAATTGTAACTGTAACTGTTCAAATATGTTAAGACTTGTAAAAGCAATTAATAGTTATTTTTCCTAATTACAGAAACTACCCTTCTACTGACAATGAAACTAATAATAAATTTAACTGGAAAGTAAACTATTTCTGACTTGTAAAAATAAAATAAAAAGAAAAATTATTTCCAGCAGAATCTGACAATTCTGTGTCCCTCTCGTGAA
The DNA here is from genome assembly GCA_000404065.3 of Pinus taeda. Lineage (NCBI taxonomy): Eukaryota > Viridiplantae > Streptophyta > Pinopsida > Pinales > Pinaceae > Pinus > Pinus taeda. Next base: position 73,125 of record APFE030672332.1, read on the forward strand.
CCTGGTTGGAGTCTTTCTGCCTCGTCACTGTGAGCTGGATGCTCCTGCATCACGCTCCCGGGGTGAGAAAAGATCATGACTCCTGTTCATGAGTTCTTCCACTGTTGTCCCTGTTCGTTCAATCTGCCTGGCGTCAAGCCATGAGCTGTCCTCAATTGGACGGTTCTTCCACTTGACCAGGTACTAAAAATAATTCTTCTGCCGAGTACACCTAACTACCTGAGTTTCGAGGATGCCTTCGATCTCAGGAGGTTGGACATAAGGCATCTGCTTCTTCCAACTGTCTCTGTCTTCCTGGGTATTCCACGTGGATTGTCCGGGTTCATCCTTCTTTTCTTCCAACAGTTCGCCTGAATATGGAAACAAATCTGCCACATTGAAGATAGGTGATATGCCTACTCCAGGTGGTAGCTGGATTTCGTAGGCATTCGCTGAAAACTTCCGCAAGATTTTGCAAGGTCTTATTTTCTTGTATTTCAACTTGTTATACATACCTTTAGGAAACTGCTCCTTACGTAAGTGTACCAGAACATCATCCCCTACCTCAAAATGAACTTCTCGCCTCTTTTGATCTGCGTGTTCCTTATACTTCAAGCTGTTGTCCTGTAACTTTGCCTTGACCTGTTCATGTAAATCTCGCATAGCATTTGCAAAATCTTCGCCATCCGCACTCCGTTGTTCCTGTAAACCAAGATCTCGAAGTTCATGTACTCCTCGAGGGTGCATACCATAAAGAATCTGGAAGAGACTGAGACCCGTGCTACGATTCGGTGAATCGTTGTAAGCAAATTCTGCTTGCGCCAGCACTCGATCCCACATTCTAAAATTTTCTCCGACTAAGCTGTGTAACGGATTTCCTAGACTTCTGTTCACAACTTCTGTTTGCCCATCGGTGTGCGGATGGTAAGCAGAACTGTAGCTTAATTGGGTGTTCATTTTCTTCCATAAAGTCCGCCAAAAATGTCCAGTGAACTTTACATCTCTGTCTGATAGGATGGTAGTTGGTAACCCGTGTAATCGGATAATCTCGTTAAAAAACAAGTGAGCCACGTAAGTAGCATCACTAGTATTCCGACAAGGTACAAAATGTTCCATTTTCAAGAAACGATCTACCACTACCATTACCGAATCATACCCTTTCTGTGTTTTTGGCAATCCCAATACAAAATCTAAACTCACAGAATCCCAAGGCCTACCTGGAATAGGTAATGGCGTGTACAGTCCTGTGTTCTGGCTGTGTCCTTTCGCTAGTTAACACACCTTACACTTAGTCACAAAACATTGTACGTCCCATTCATTCTCGGCGAAAAGTAAAAGTGACTAAGTTGTTCCAAAGTCTTGTCAATTCCAAAGTGTCCAGCCAATCCCCCACTGTGTTTTTCACGAATGATATTCTCCCTCATAGAACAGCTAGGGATACAGAGTTGTCCTCCCTTGAAAAGTAATTTCTCCTATATATTATAGTCCAACCAAGGACTGTTTCCTCTTATTAAAGTGTTCTGGCATGCTTCGTAAGCTTCTCTAAAATCTGGGTCTGTCTTATATAGATCCCGTAAATGTTCGAATCCCAAAACCTGCGCAGTGCTTTCCTACAATAATAAAGCTTTTCTACTCAACGCGTCCGCTACCTTGTTCGCTTGCCCACTGATATGATTCAGTACAAGATTAAAGCTCTGTAAGTACTCCACCCATTTGGCATGTTTATGATTAAGTTTATGCTGCTGCATTACATACTGTAATGCAGAATTATCTGAGAACAGCACAAACTCGTTTCCCAGCAAGTAATGCCTCCAGTGTCTTAGTGCCTGTACCACTGCGTAGAATTCCTTATCGTAGGAGGAGTACTTCTACCTACTATCATTCAGTTTTTCACTGAAAAACACCACGGGTCTGTCCTCCTGACTGAGCACAGCCCCAATTGCTGTTCCACTTGCATCACAACGTACCTAAAATAGTTTTTGAAAGTCTGGTAGCCTAAGAATCGGTCTTTCCGTTATTTTCCTCTTCAGTAGCTGAAAGCTCTTTTCTGCCACTTTTGTCCATCGAAAAGGTTGGCTGGACTTTTTGATGGTCTCCAACATAGGAGCGCAGATTCTGCTAAAATATCTAATAAACTTTCTATAAAAACTTGCTAATCCGTGAAAACTTCATACCTCGAACAAATTCTTCGGTGACTGCCAATTCAAGATTGTTGTCACTTTCTCCAGATCCATTTTTAATTCATTCTCTGCTATCACAAACCCCAGATAAATCAGTTCCCTCTGCAAAAACGTACACTTCTTCAGATTGATCAATAATTTATTCTGCTGTAGCTTCTCAAGCACTTTACGTACATGCCAGAGGTGTTCTTCTCGTGTCTTACTGAAAATCAGTATGTCATCCAAATAAACAATTACAAATTTCCCTATATATTCCTTTAGCATCTCATTCATGAGTCTCATGAAGGTGCTGGGCGCATTGCTTAAACCGAACGGCATGACCAGCCATTCATATAAGCCTTCATTTGTTTTAAAAGTTGTCTTCCATTCGTCTCCTTCACGTATCCGTATCTGGTGATATCCACTTTTTAAATCTATCTTAGAAAAGTAAGCTACCCCACTCAAACAGTCCATCATATCATCCATACGCGGTAACAGAAATCTGTACCGTATGGTGATTTTGTTGATGGCTCTGGAATGAGTGCACATCCGCCATTCTCCTCCCTTTTTGGGGGCGAGAACTATTGGTACAGCACATGAGCTCAAACTTTCTCTGATTAACCCTTTATCCAATAGCTCCTGCACCTATTTTCTGATTTCTTCGTTATCTTTGGGGCTCATTCTGTAAGCTACCTTATTCAGTAAGCTGGCTCCTGGTATGAAATCAATATGATGACTAATGCTCCTCTTGGGAGGTAGCTTATCCGGCAAGTCATCTACCACTATATCTGTAAACTCTTCTAACATCTGCTGTATTTCTACAGGCAAATCTGTGATTTCTGTGTGTAACAAAACTGTTCTAGTCCTTCTTACTACAACAAAATTCATCTCACTGTTTTCAACTTGTTTCAAAAATTGTTTCCCATTCATAAGTAACGCCTTTGGTTCATTTCCTTCAACTGCTTCTTTCTCCTCTCTGATAGGCACAAGGGTATGTTTAACCCCGTCTTTTTCAAACTTATAACAATTCAGTACCCCATCATGTGTCACTTTCCTATCATATTGCCAAGGTCTGCCCAACAAAATATGGCACATGTCCATTGGCATAATGTCGCAAACAATTTTGTCTTTATAACGCCCTATCTGGAATTCCACTTCACTCTGTTCATCCACCAGCAATTGGTGTCCTTTTTGTAACCACGAAACTCGATATGGAGTGGGGTGTTTCAGAAGTTTCAGCCCCAACTTCTCAACCATCTCGACTGAAACTAGATTTTCAGTACTCCCACTATCAATTATCATTTTACAGCACTTACCTTGTGCTTTACAAACTGTTCTGAACAGAGCTTTCCGTTGCGTCTGTTCAATACTATCATCCACTGGCTTCACCAACACCTTATGCAACACTAACGCTTCTCCTGTCTCTGGGGCATTTTCTTCCTCTTGAGGAGGTGCTGTTGCTTCCTCTGGCTGTGCCATATATGCGCCTCGCTGTCCAGTAGATTCTGTCTCTGGGCACTCAAAAGAGCGATGTCCCCATTTGTGGCATCTATAACACTGGTATCCAGTTCCTCTTCCACGACCAGTTCCTCTACCACGCTGAAACGATCTGCCACCCCTCGTTCCATCTCCTCTCTCTGATGTTCCCGAAGTCTTCGAACTGCTGGCTTCCTCGCTGTTGCTGGCAGTCCGGCCCCTACCATAGCACTGGCCTCTTCCTCTGTTAGACCCACGTCCTCTCCGGGCATTCTGTCTTCGGTTAAGCTTTTCTTCTGCTTTAACTGCACTCTGATATGCCTCCTCCGTATTGTTGGGAGACAAAATACTTATTTCGTCTAGAATTTCCATCCTCAGCCCATTCACATATCTGGCTGTCCTCTCTGCTGTATCCTCTGTATATCCTGCTCGCAAGTTTACTCGGTAAAATTCCTCCGTATATTCCTTCACCGTCAGACCTCTTTGTCTCAAATTCTGAACTTGCCTATGCAACGCAATCTGGTAATCTCTTGGCATAAATCTGCCCTTCAATTTTGCTACCATCCTTGCCCAGGTCTTTATCGGAGGCTTGTTCAACCTCTTTCTCTCATTCTGGACACTGTCCCACCACAGGGTGGCGTGTCCTTTCAGCTTGGTTGCTGCAAACTTGACCCTGCGGTCTTCACTAATTTCTTCGCATTCAAAGTACTTGTCCATCTCGCTAATCCAATATAATACTACATCAATCGATAAACTGCCATCATAGGTCGGCAACTCTGGTTTTGGTTTACTATTTGACAATAATACAGACTTTAATAGTCTTACTTCTGGCGTGTCACCGTCATCCCCTCCTGCCGGCGCTCCCACTTCTTCGTCACTCACATCAGCTAATTCCGGATCTCTCCTTCTGCCTGCCTCTACTGCTTCTAATCGAGCAGTAAGAACTCTGAGTTCTTCCCTCAATGCCTCATCTGCCATCCTACGGGCACCTCTGCCTCGTCCTCGTCTGCCTATATCCATTTCTCCCAAATCTTTTCAACTCAACTGCTCTGATACCACTCTGATGGGACCCAGCCCTCTCTGTCGTTCACTTTACACTTTAGGTATGCCACTTGGGCGCTTACATGGTTATGTTTGGTGTTATTCTTTTTCCCGCGCAATTGGTTGGTAGCTGAACATTTAATGACCGGCGTAAATGCACAGTCCTTTCGCTTTGGTAGTCGTATTTCCCTAACCCTAACTCGGTTTCTCGATCATTCTGGTCATTTTCGCTTTCGGTCTGAGGCTTTAGAGCTCTGCACTATGATTTTGTTTCGAATGCGTTGTAGTTGGCTTCTGTTGGTTCTGAGTCACAACTTCATGGTTGTGGGTTAGCTGTGTGCTGGTTCTGGTTGTGGATAGAGGTTTCCTTTATGCATTCGCCTGCCTATTCTCCTCTATACCTCGACTGTGTTCGGCTCTGGCTTTTCTTGTTAAACTTTGGTAAGTCGCCTGCCCGCTTGGTTTCTCTGTTTGGAATGGGTGTATTCAAGTTCTCGTTCTGGTTATACTTTGCTGTGACTATTAATGGTTTAGTGCTGGTGCTCGACTAGTTCTACTCCACTTCTGTGTATACTATTACCATTCTGGTCTTTGGCTCTCGTATTTTTTTGGCAATGATTCTTGGATTTGAATGCTGGGAATGCTCTGCTGTTCGACAGGATCTATGGCGACGTCTATCCAACCTCTGCTACAGGTAATAATTTCTTCTATGCTTCAGTTTTTACTCCCTTTTCGTTCTGGGTCTAAACCCATCCGCTCCTCTGGTCTTCAGTTTGTTTTGGCGTCCTTTGGTTCGGTTTTTGGGTCGCTCCTCACGCAATCTCCAAGTGAGCTTCCTTTCCCGATTGTCTCTCTGTTCTGTTATGCTGTTTTCGCCTCTCTGTTCAAGGGTTTCGCTCCTCGTGGTATATAGAACCCTGACTCGTTTTTGTTGGTTGGTTGCAGGTCTGTTACAGTGGCTTGGAGGATGCACGTTCCCGTCTCCAGAGATATGTGTTAGTGTGAATGTTGGTAGGCTTGGAACCTATTTAACTAGCATGTCTCGAGGTCTCCATTATGTTTATGAGTCGTTTGTTCTTTACTGTTTGAGCCAGTTGGTTTATAAGCTTGTCGTCGCTTGTCTGGGATGTGTTCTTTGTTGTTATGTGGCTTCAACGACTGGTTTTGTATCTGCAATCAAACCCTAACGAGGGTTTTGTTTTCCCTGTTGTCTGTAACTAAACCCTAACGAGGGTTTCGTCTTTCTGCTATCTGTTTGCAACGACTGAGCGAACTTTACTCTGATTTTGGTTGTAATCGCTTTTGTAACCCTTAAGGGAATTTCACTCTTTGATTTTCGACTATGTTGTAGTATTTCTGAGTAATGTAAATATAACTGTTCTTTTGAAAGGAAAAGGAAAATGGTTTGTTAGATACCTGTAGCCTTCGTTTATCGTTGTACTTTGTTGCTGGCGTTGGTTATTGTATTGGAATTGGTTGCTTGCGTGCGGTCTTGATTTTGCAATAATGATTCTTCAACGAAACTTCTGTGTGCTTGTTTGGCAACAGTTCTGGTTACAATTCCTATTCGTGCAGAAATTATAATGGTACATCTAATTTACGGAAATATAGGATTTCAGTAATTATATGCGAGAGATCAATTCAATAACTTAGGAAATAATAGATGGACAGTATTCTTCAGATACTTTGAATGCTTTGATAATTTTCTTATTCCTCAATTTCTCAACTTATATTTCTATCTGGAAAAGAACCCCTTCTTTACATGGATGCATTGCTTTTATAGCCTCTGTATGCAGTTAAGGCTGGCAGTTTGACTCTTTCTGTTACAAAATCAGTTACATGTTTCTGTTCCTAATTGTAACTGTAACTGTTCAAATATGTTAAGACTTGTAAAAGCAATTAATAGTTATTTTTCCTAATTACAGAAACTACCCTTCTACTGAAAATGAAACTAATAATAAATTTAACTGGAAAGTAAATTGTTTCTGACTTGTAAAAATAAAATAAAAAGAAAAATTATTTCCAGCAGAATCTCACAATTCTGTGTCCCGCTCGTGAACCTGGTTGGAGTCTTTCTGCCTCGTCACTATGAGGATGCTCCTGCATCACTCAGTAGGCAAAGATGCACTCTAAACGCATTTACATATCATTTGTATCATTTTATTAGGTTGTTGTTTGGGATAAACTATTTTGGGTATGAGTATATTACATTTAATCTATAAAATTAACTTTAATTTTCAGAAAAATAAGTTCAGGTTAGTTTTCTAATATGTTTTCAGTTAGATTTGTTGCCTACTATAATCCTAAAAACAAGAGCTAGTTCTGAATACGAGCAGGTTATTGATGAATTCTGTAGCCCAGTACAAATACGTAAATTATTCACAATCCATTGAAAATTTACTAAATCACTCTCAAGATCAGTTGTACAGTGTAAAATTCCATTCACATCATATTCTTATGTTAGTGGTAAGAATTTCTCTATTTAGTTGGCAACATTTTTTTGAAATTGTTGGTTCAAATAATGTGTTAATTTTTTTCATAGAGAGAGAATACTTTAATATACTATATGTTTTAGTGATTTCTATCAAAATTGACCTCATGTAAGTAAGAATCTAGCCTCCTTGATTCCAGACCTTCAAAGTAATAATTTTGACAAATTAAATATACAATAAAAAAAATATTCACTTACTACCAAAACTAACTTAACTTTGATTCCATAACTTCAAAGTAATATTTTTGACACATTAAATATGCAATAAAAAAAACTATTCATTTAGTTTTGTTACAACAACTACTATTAGTAAATGAATAAAACCCAATCCACCTTTGATCAATGAATGAATAAAAGGAATGAATCCAAAATGCAAAAGTTCTCTTTTTCTTGAAATTTGTAAGACCTTTGGGCGGGTAAATAAAACAAGGAATTCTTCTTTTTTTTACTACGAAATGGGAAAAACCAAGATGAACATTTCTTATATAAAATAATTTATTTATTGTTTATCTGTCAAATATATTATTTTGAATTTGTTTTTTTTGAAATATCTTAACACATTATACTTAGTCATAAGAATATGATTCCTTAAATTTATTTAGCCTCCCAATATGTTTAGCTCTAAGATTTACATTATATCTAGTTATAAGAATATATTAGACAAGGCTTTTCAATAAATAAGATAAATGGGAAAAAAGTTTAACTATTAAAGGAGGGTAAAATATTTATGGATTTTTAATTGAAATATACCAAGTCATTCTATAATACTCAATTTATTTTTGTTAGTTTGACTTTAGGAAAAAAGACATAAATTCAAAATAAAAATAAAAATTGTTAATACATTGTTGTATGGCAAGGTTCTATGTGGTGATAGAAATGTAAAGATCTTGTTTGGTAATTACAAACTCTTCAACCTGATTGGTATTTAAAATAGTGAAGTATTTAAATCGTGTCTGCCATATTGTGAACTATAATTGTTTTAATTGATGAGTTTAAAACTTGTAAAAACTTTATAGTAATTCAAATTTGTATAAAACTTAGATACCAACACATGTTCTAGTTGAAAACATACCATTAGAGGTAAATAATTAAGAAAGAAAAAAATCATATAAATTTAAATAATTTAATAAATGTCTTGCAAAATAAAGATAACTTATCAATTAAGTATATAATAAGGATATAATATTTTCCTTTTAGTTTTCCCCTACTGTATATTTCTGTATGTGTGGGGCCGTAGTCATGAAGATAGATTCCATTATGTTTAATTGGGCATGTGGCATTTACACGCCTTGGTATTGTAAAAAAAGCTATTTACAAATAAATAAATTTTATAATAAAGTAGAATAAATACTTATGGATAAAAATAATATTACATGTTTTAAAATGCGTATATGATTAACTAATATATTAATTCTTTTTATAAGTAATTAGTAATAATTTAAAATAGTTATATTCTAGCTAAATTTTAGGATTTAAATATTGAAAATGTGAGATTTATCAAAGTGTAAGTGTTTTGAATTCTATATTGTAAAAAGAGTTACTTACAAATCAACAATTTCTATCATAAAATGAGGTAAATCTCCATGGATAACAATAGTGTTACATGTTTTATAATGTGTATATGATTAAATCATATATTTATTCTTTTTATAATTAATAATAATAATTTAAACTTAATTTATAATTTAGTTAATTTTATGATTTAAATTTAGGCATTGTGAGATTGACTATAAAGTAAGTGTTTTGATGTTGACCACATTGATGCCTATCATTGTTTACTAAATTATTACGAAAACATTAATAAAATAAGAAATACTAAAATAAATATGTTTAAGAAATATAGATTTATTTTAAGATATTTTCAAATACAAAATTATTTTATTAATATCATTTGTAAATATACATTCTTATATGTTCTATACATTTACATCTTACTTGATACTGATAACTATTATTTCATAGATTAAATCAGAATTGATTCATGATATCTATTTAAAAAGAGTGAAGGGATAATATATGGGAGGTTGGGAGGAATCATTTTATGTACAATTTTTCTTTTGTAGTAATATATTGTTTCAAGTGACTATATTACTATGGCCATAGATTATTTTACTCTTAAATATTTTCAATTAAGTATTATGATATTTGATTTGGCTATGTGAATGGTTGGTTAATACATTTACATTGTGTGGAATACTTTATTAATAAAAAGGTTTCCTAGGATTTGGTATTTATATGGCTTTTTAGGATAAGCTCATTGTCCCATTATGTGAATAAGGTTACTTTCAGTTGTAAATGCTTTGAGATATATTCTTTGAATATGTCATTTTTTTTTATTAAGATAATATTTTAAGTTTTCTATTTTTCTTCTTGCTATACAAATGTTTAGTTGTAAATGCTTTGAGATATATTCTTTGAATATGTCATTTTTTTTATTAAGATAATATTTTAAATTTTCTATTTTTATTCTTGGCATACAAATGTTGTTTCTCATGTGCTACGTGTGATCTCAGCAAATAAAAAATAAAGACAAATTTATGGTCAGGATTCTTGTAAAATAAAGTCATAGTTCCTAATTGACAAGGGAACTGTGAACAACAAAGGAATGATTTCTGAGTTCATACTTCATGAGGGTCAAAGTTCTCGAGGTCATAGTTACCATGCATCATAGTTCGTAAGGGTTAAAGATCTCAAGTTCATAGTTCTTATATGTCATAGTTACTATGGTCATAGTTCTTGTCGGTCGTATTTTCTATTGGTTAGAGATCCCAATGATAAGAAAACTCATAAAATTTCTTCAATGAGAGTCGATGAAGTGCTCGTTACAAATTGAGAGGGAGGGAAATATAAATAGAGAGAGAGAGACTAGAAAATGTGTAAATGAAAATAGAGAGATAGAGAGTGTTGGCAATAAATTAGTCATAATGATATAAATAACTATTACATCCATATGATTCCATTCCAACAAATATCACAATACGAGGGTTTTCAAATTCCATAAAAGTAGTGTTTTCAAATTGCACAAAAGTAATGTCTTCAAATTTCACTTCAATATACATCGAAAAACATTGCTAACTTGTGATGCATGGTCAATATGGTGTGTTTCCTCACATTTTCTAATTATGCTCTCAAATTTGAAGTCACTATGTTGGAGTTTCCACATTCCACATTGGTAGGGTTTTCATGTTCCACAAAGCTAAGGTTTTCATAATGCATAAGGCTAACATAATTATATTTCCTAATAATGCACACACACTTTTGACCAATGCTAATCAGGTAGCCTCGTTGGGGTCCTAATTGGTAGCTTGGCCCTCACAGAGCCTAGACAACAAGCAACATGTGTGAACTCCTAAGAACAAGCACACATTATTGTGGGCATGTGTTCCTCATGATAGCCCCATTTCCAATTCTAGGGCATTCATTCTTGTGCAAGTTCCCTTAGTTGATTCTCACTAGTTTTGTCAATTGTGCATAGTCCTTCTCAAACTCTCATTATAGAATTTCTCACAACATTCCTTCATATACTTCATGCTAAGTGTTTTCTAATTAATTTACATGGTTTCTTTCTTTTATCACATGTGTGATTCCACAACCACTTGCCACATGCTTATTTACAATATAAAAATAGAGTGCTAAGTTATTTTGTCATGACTATTCCCTAATTACAAAAGCCTCCATCATGTTTTGGTTGATTTCTTACACTTGTTTGAGAAACTTCCACATGTTTAATTTTATATATCTATATATTACTCTTTTATGTTTATCTCATCATTCTAGATTTGTCATGGTTATGAGCATTGCAATAGGTTATCATCATTCATTTCTTAAAACCCCATTTCTTTATACCTTTTTTTCTATCTTCTCATAGGTTTGTATTCTTTGAGGGGTAAGTTTGTTCCAATTTTGACTTCATTCATATGTAATTTAGGGAATTGCGATACTATTTCTCATTTATAATTTCTCTTATTTCAGATTGAATTACTATAGTGTTCTTCATCTATATCAATTCTTTCAGAGTGGAAGAATTAAATGAATCAACTTGTACGGTCTTTTTTTATCAATGGGGTCTAATTTGAAAAATTTATGTATGAATTCTTCCAGAGCCATTTTGAGGCATTAAACGATTTTTTGTGTGGTAAAAAAAATATCGTTTGTGCGATACCATCTAGTACTTGAAATTTTTATGCAAAATGTATGCCTCTCGCAAGTTGATATAACATACTAACCACCATGGTACAAATCAATGCCATGTTAATCCCTGTTACTCATGCATATGGGCCTAGCCATGTGTGGAATTTAAAAAAGACTCTAGAAGGTCCAAAATCGTAACTCTAATTAAGGTTTGAGGGAGTCAAACCTTTCATATAGTTAGCTATTGGGTTATGTTAAATACTAGGCCACTAGGAGGGGTAGGGGTTACATTTCATGTTATTATATTATCTTCCATATTTGAGCAAAGAAATTGGGAGCAGGATGTTAGAGATAATAAGAAAGGGCTTGAGATTTTGTAGAAACTTTATAAGCCATAGGTCTTAGGTAAGTCTATAAAGAGTACTTCTTTCTTTGTATCTACACATTTTTCCATACTAGAGAATATAGATCAAAGCAACCTCACTTTCTAGCTAGGTTTCTCCCATAAGGGTTTCCCAAGGGAAAAATTGTGCTTATTTTGGTTAGTGTGTGTATTTATTTTCACTCTATATTTCTTGAATTTCAACTAATTTATATTTAAGGATACAAAAAATAAATAAAGAATCTGAGATCTAAAAAGAAATAATATTCGCAGTAAAAAAATTCAATATTTGTCAGATCTATTATGATGAATTCTTCCAATGGAATATCCATGATAATTTACTGGTCATCTCCACATGTTGCTTGAATGAATAGTGTCTTCTTTACTACCACATGTTATATCGATTAGTTTAACATATTATGTGATTGTATGTTACGTCTTCTTTGATGTCCTTTTCTTAATGTCCATGGTTAGGCTTTTATCTCCATTCTTCCTATCTTTGAAATGCAACATCCTCAAAGAAAGAAAATCCAATATCCATTAATTAGGAGGTAGGATCAACAACCACCTTGAATCCATTCTATATTTCAACCCATAATTCATATCAACTGGAATTGCATTTTCAAACTCGGCCATGATCATGAAAAGTAAGAAAACTTTTGGTAAAAATCACATCATCAGAGTTTTGTCAGCGGGTTTCAAACGATCTAGTGTGGTTCATCACTGGACAAGATAAAGAACCAGATAATGGCATCGAGTTAAATAGATGGAGAAGAAATTTAGTTGTTATAATATAACAATTAGATTTTACTGAATAAATCATATTTTAATATAAGGAAATAATTGTCAGAATATAGTTGTTAGTATTGGCCACGATTGCCAAGTTGCTAATCTCATTAACCATATCAAATGATTCTATTATGATGACAAGTATAAAAGACAAATAATACATAAAATGATTACTAAAATTTATTTTCCCACACATTACAACTATTTATTGGTCGTATCTATATTCCATTGCCCTTGTAGCACTAAAGAAGGTTTCAAATTCCTTTATCCTCCCCTAATTAGCTATATCAGCCTCATTGTGTCTAAAATGTAATAATAAACCTTTATATTCACATAAAGTTACTCATATTCATGAAGTCATATAATTTCAATTTACTTTTGTTTTTTGAACGGTTATACATATTTATCAATATTAACCAAATTATCCTCATCATAACTTAGTCCAGAATAGTAAAATTAATATTTATACAAAAATATAAATCACAACAAAGATTAATGTAAAATGTTTCCCAAAAATATCATATGAAAACATTAATTTCTTACATATTAACTTGTTGCATGTCTTACTTTTTTGAACTTATTGAATTGAGGCTTATGTGATCCATATCAAATTTTTGAGACGGGTTTTCAGCAATAATCACATCAAAATTTATTTTCCAACACGTTTCGAGCCAGCAAGTGTGGTTCATCGTCAGGACAAGATGAAGAACCAGATCTAGGCATAGCTTAAATAGAGAGAGATCATTCAAACAGTTAAAAAAAAAAAAAAAAACAAATAGCTGTAATTGACCAAGAAACAACTAAATTTGACCACAGGGATAGGGTAACAGCAATATTTGACGGGTCCAAGGGACAGTTAATTCATGAATTAATTTGTTTGATTTTTTTTTCCATGGAAAATCCGGGCAAATCAACTCGAAGGGAATCTTTTAAAGCCCTTCAGCTGAATAACATGGCCTAACCCCAAGGGCATCGAGGAGAATTGACCCTGTGACCTCCCGATCGGTGAGGTACTTAACAACGGGGACTCGATTAGTTGAGCTAACCCTCGGAGCTTGAATTAATTTGTTTGATATAATTATTTTTATTTAAAAATATACTAACCTAGGAACTAAAATCTAAATGTTTATTAGTTTACCAAAGATAATCATTTTTAATCGTACCTAAATAAATCTAACTTAAATCAAAAAATTTATTATTTTTAATTCATATGAAAATATTTTGATTACCCTCAATAAAATAACTCACAATATATTATATTATGTTTAATCTAATTAGTTAATTCTATTACTAAACTTATTTTTATATAACCAAATATGAATAATTTTTATTAAAAAAATAAACTCATCCAAACTATGAGTTACTATGGTATTAACTAGTTTTTCTTAGAATAAATATAATTCAAATCAAAATGTTTATTAATAATTTTTAATTCATATAAACCTAAATATATCTAATTAAAAATATTTCGATTACTCGTATTATCTTTACTAATAAAACGAATTAAATAACTTATAATATAGTATATTATGTTTATTTTTATTACTAATATTATTTTATATAACCAAATATGATAAGGAATACAGCTAAATGATAATCAATTAATATACGATTATAATTTTAAACATATTTAATTGTATATAAATTACTAAGTAAAACATCTATTAAAATTATAGAACTTCACCTCAATAATATGGGGGCTTTTTTTAATCCATCTAAAACAAAAAAATTAGGAAATCCACTCGATCAAGAAGACAAGGTAAAAAAAAAAAGGGGAGGGGGACGGGGGGGCTAAGAAGAAATGGTAGGGATCCAACAGCTGTTAATCTTCCAGCCATCATCCATATTAAGATTTCCCGGCCACCTTTTCATTTCTATGGCCTCCCTAAACTTCCAATGATGAAAATGAGCAACCTTAGCAATAACCTTAACCTCCTCAATACATATATGATGCTTAGTCTTCTCTACGTGTTTAGCCAAGGCTGAAGTCCAGGTCCTCCCATGTTTGATGTCAGTTGCGTGCTCATGAATCCTTTGATTAATAGAGTGCCCAGTTTCACCAACATAGGGGGTCCCACACGAACAAGGAATAACATAAACACCTTTCATGTCCTTGGGGTCAACTGGGCCTTTAACAGATCTAAGAGAGCTACGAATGGTGTTGAGGGTCTGAAGGTAGAGGGAACATTATGCCTTCTGAGGATTCTCACAATCCTATCAGTGGTCCCCTGAATGAAAGGGAGATGCACCCCTGCGGCTCGATCTAAGGGGTCTTTTTTAACCTTGGGACCTTTGCCAACTCTGAGGAAGGCTTTTAGAAATTGTTGCCTACTATAACCATTACTAACAAAAACGTTAAGAAGATGGTCTTTCTCTTTATCAAGGTTCCCTTCATCAGAGATTCTCAGCACATGAGTAGAAAGCGTGTTGAGAACACCCCATTTTTAAGCATGGAAATGGTGAGAGTTTGCATGAAGATATTGGTCAGTATGAGTTTCTTATGAAACACCTTGTGGGAGAAAGAACCATCTTCCTTCTTTGAAATGAGAACATGAAGGAAAGGTAGGCACCCATCAACTTCTTGCTCCATAGCAAACTTTATGGAGGAAGATTGATTGTTGAGATGTTGAAAAAATAGATCTAACTCCTCATGGCCATGAGGCCAGATGACATTAGTATCATCCACAAATCTTTCCCATAACTTCGACAGGAGATGGGTTGATGCCAAAGCCTTGGATTCAAAGTCCTCCATAAAAGGATTAGCCACAACAGGGGACAAGGGGGAGCCCATGGCCACCCCACAAGTCTGCTCATAGTATTCCCCTTAAAAGCAGAAAAAAGTAGAGGTATGACAAATCTCTACTAAATGAGCAATATCAGGGTCAGTGAGGTGATTAACGACCTCAATGGCCTCCTTTATAGGAATGCAAGTGTAAAGAGAAACCACATCAAAGCTAACAAGAATGTCCTCAAGATCACACTTTATGCCCTTTAACTCATTGACAAATGAATAAGAGTCTTTGACGAAGGACTCTGTAAGCCCAACAAGACGAGGAACCACACTTGTTGGTTCAAAATGCGTCAACAAATAAATTTTGATGTGATTATCGCTGAAAATCTGTCACAAAATTTTTCTGAACTTGTTATAGAAAATTTGAATTCATTTTAATCATTCTTCCGAATTGTGGAATATGCAATTCTCTAACTTTAAAATGTTGATAAAACCATTACACTAAATTATATCTTAAAAAATATCATATAAAGACATTACCAATTAAATAAAAATAGAAATAAAATAAATCTCATTTAAAAATATTATTAGTTAAATGAAAATAAAAATAAAACACAAAAAGATTAACAATTATACTTTACCAAATGTATCATGAAAACATATAAATTATAATCATTGGAAAATATTAAAATAACATTACAAAGTGAGAATATATCAGAAGAGATTAACAAAAAGGTACTTGTTCACTTTATAAATGATTGATTTTGCAAATTTTGCTTCAATATTTTATTTAATCACTTGGTATTTTATATATAAGAAGAAGTTATACAATATGGATGCAAATGGGTTTCCTAAAATTGCTTCTAACTTTAGCCAAAACCTCAAGGTACTTGTTCACTTTATAAATAATTGATTTTCCTCTTTTAATTTTTGCTTCAATATTTTATTTAATCACTTGGTATTTTATATATAAGAACAAGTTATACAATATGGATGCAAATGGGTTTCCTAAAATTGCTTCTAACTTTAGCCAAAACCTCCACCTTCCACTGAAGTGAGGGTGACATAAGGATGCCGAGTCCTGGCTAGACCATTGGGGAATAAAGAGGAAATCATCTTGCAGAATTTAGATAATATATAAAGAAATATTGCTTCCAAATTTAAAGATAATTTGTGGGAAAATAAAGAGTTGTAAGGAAAAAAGGAAAGTGCAATATTATAAGGAGGTGATCAACCCCCATCTGGAAAATCAAAATTATCTCTACGTCTTGACTAGTGTTAAGATGAAAATGAACATTTCCAATATTATAACTAATTCTCATGAGCTTAAGAGTGAAATTAGGCATTGGTGAATTCTCAAAACACCATGGGGTGAAAGAGTTTGTCACTTGTATAGGAATTGGTGAATTCTCAAAATACCTTGGGATGAAAGATTTTGTCACCAATAATAGGAGGGTTGAAGATAAAAACAATTTCTCTTAGATTGTCCATCTTATATTCACATGAAAGAGTTTGCCACCAAGCCTGAGGGTTGAATATTGACTCACATTAAAACACTTTCTCTTAGATTCTCCACCTTATAGTAAAAATCACTCTTAGATTGTCCATCTTATAGTCACATTAAATTTTTTTCTCCTAGATTGTCCACCTTATACTCACATTCAATCCAATTGAAGCTTATAGGAATTACTAGTCACACATTTCAACTTATTCAATTTTTTTCCAGACAATCTAACATGTCTTCAAATAATAGAACTCAAATGGAGGGGGAATTAAACCTGTTAGCTACCACTACAGTTATTGTCCTTTAACAACCTTCTTAAGATTTTAACTCATAAAATATATGGTGATATGGGAACCCTTCTCTCACTTCTTTTTGAGCATGTAAATAAAACGTTAAAGAATCATATTTAATCTATCACCTTCTTAAGGTCTGATAGACTATATAAACCTTAGTGGGCATTAATCATCATAGTCATCATCATTATGCATCCAAATTATCATTTCACTCCTCTTAATATTATTATAATAATACAATAAATTTTTGTTTTTATATATAATAATTCAAAAAATCTAGAATTAATCTTTTATTTTTTTAAAATTTCAAATTAATAGTAATTTATCTATAGATTATTACTTTAATAATAGTTATCATTAATTTATAATAAATTTAACTAATTTTTAAATCCTAAATTTTCGAGAAATTAAAAACATATAATTTAATTATTAACTAGAAATAATTACATAATATTTATAATTTATTTAAACAAATTTTCAAAACAATTTTTTATATAAGTCAATAGTTATCATGAAAAT
>APFE030672346.1:0-25459 GCA_000404065.3 Pinus taeda
TACACAAAGATGCAGCAGAAATAATACTTCATTTCATTAATGAAAAATACTGAAATATGCTTACAACCAGAAATGGAAATAAACCAGCTAGGGCGATGGCAGGTTATCTCTCAGAAGAGATGTGTGGCTACATGCCTCTGAACTGTGTTACAATGAGGCTCGAAGGCCTATTTATTGTTGAGAAACAATGAAAAACCCTTAACATTCCAAAACCTAACCCTAGGAGATGAAACGCCAAACTGTGGGCCCCGTTTCGGGGTAAGTTGGTACATCAACTTCCCGGGGTCGTAACTTTAGCATATGATCTCCGTTTGACGCGTACAATAGCTCATTAGAAAGATCTATTCGAGCACTATCATTGTTGGAACGGGAAACATCGATCCATCGCATGGAACCATGCTGCCCCCGGATTCCCCAAAAAACGTCGTTTAGGGCCTCAAAACGGCTCCGGAAGTTCAGGACCCGAAAAACTGCTAAAAATAGTAAGTTGTGCTATAATTAAGGAAACTGAAAATGCTGAGAAAGACAATGGTGGGGGTCCAAGTGGACTTGGAAGGTGGCCACCAATATCCACCTGGATCAGGTGGACCGCCCAAAGTTCTGCCTCGTTGTTCGTCATCTCTCCTCCCCATTCCGCAAATACCCACCTTGTTTTTCCTTTGCCATCTATAAAGACACCACCTAGGCCTGCTGGACCAAGGTTACCCTTCGATGCACCGTCGAAGTTCAGTTTTATGAAATGTTCGCTTGGGTATCTAAATTGGTTTGGGCTTTGGGCTTGAGGATTACTTTTCTTATCTTTTCTGGGGTAAATCGTGTTGAATTCCATATTTAGTTTGGCAACTATTCTTCCTTCTTCTTGACTCATTTTCCAGTCTTCCTCCTCCCAAGTCTCTGATAGAATGGTTTCCTTGATCTCTTTGCATACCTCCTCCCAAGTTCTTTCCGGTTGATTGTTTTGCCCCCTGAAAATCCTCCTGTTGCATTCTTTCCATAGGAACCAGATCACAAAACCTATCGATACGTTCCAGATCCTTCTTACTACCTGGCTTTGAAATTGACCTTTTCCCCATTGCATTATGGTTTTTCCGATGTTGCTAGGATCTCTCATTGTCTTCCCAAAGAGCGCTCCTATCTTATCCCATGCATTTCCTGCATAAGGGCATTTATTTAAGAGATGCTCCTGGGTTTCCTCTTCTCTGTTGCATAGGCTGCACTTCGAAGGTCCATAATATCCTCTCTTTTGGATTTTATCCCGGGTTAGGATCCCTCCTTTACTTACCAGCCATGCAAAGATTGTTATTTTCGGCCACCACTTTCCTTCCCAAATTCTTCTCCAATCCATAGCTTCGTTTTCCCTTTCCTATCTTGTTGTCAAGTAGTAGGCTTCCTTCACTGTGAAAGTCCCTTTCATTGATCTTCCCCGTCTAAGGATGTCCTTTCCTGGTCTAGTCTTTATCCTTCTCAATTCTACTTCCTTAGTATAGTTTTTCTCCATCTCTTGGGGTATGTTTTCAAACCATTCCTCTGGTTTCCTCCAGGTCCTCCAAATTGCACTAGTTTCCTCATTTGTCTAGTAGTCCTTAACATATTCCATACCTGCCATCTTCGCTTTCTGTTTGATCTCTTGTAGGGACTGGATCTCTGCCATTTTATCTTTTTGCTGCCACCCATCCTCCCAGAATTTGGCATTGCCTCCTTCCCGAATCTCCCAGAAAGCATGTTTATTGACCACATCTCGATTTTGACTTGTTAATTCCCATATAGAGGACCCTTTTGGAACTTCCTCAATTCTTAGTTTACCTGTTGTTGATTCTGGCATATTATATTTTAGTTCCCATATTCTTTTCCAGACATCCTTTCCTCCTTGTAGCCATCTCCACCATAATTTGGCACCTAGAATCTTATTTAGCATTTCGGGATCCCTTATACCCAGTCCTCCCCCCTCCTTTCTTTTAACCAGGTTCTTCCATGAAACTAAGGCCCATTTCCTTTGTTGTTTAGGTCCTCCCCAGATAAACTTTCCAAATATTTCTTTCATCTTTGCACACACACCTTTGGATTCTGCTCTAATGGACAAAGGATAGATAGGAATCGACTGCAGGACGGACTTTAACAACACAATTCGACTAGCTATGTTCAAGGACCTGAAGGACCAGCTAGCCAGACGCTTCTTAATTTTATCTATCACCTCCTGCCAATTCTTCATCCGGGTGGGGTGTATATCCAGTTGGTTCCCTAGATACTTAGTTGGAAGGTCTCCCTGTCTGAAGCCCAGAGTTCTAGTAAGATGAGTTTTAATGGCCTCAGGGGTGTTAAAAATAAAAGTACAAGATTTTTCCTTATAAACCTCCATAACTGATGCCTTCATGAAGATGTCCAGCACTTTCTTGATCATCCTCACCTCTTTGATAGTTACTTCTCCAAATAACATTATGTCATCAACAAATTGTTGATGTGTTATTGCCAGATTGTTTCCCCAAGGTTTTAGGCCTTTGATTCTCTTTTCCCTGAGTTCTCTTTTGATGATTCTTCCAAGCCCTTCGGCTGCCAGTATGAAAAGAAAGGGCGAAATAGGGTCTCCTTGTCTTATACCCCTTGTTGCATTAAAAGTATCTATAGGAATACCATTTACCAGGATTGAGAAGATGGGGGTTGAGATCATGCTAAATATCCATTCAATCCATCTCTTTTCGAAACCATATGCTTCCAGCACCATTCTAAGGTATCTCCAGCTCAGGCGATCATATGCTTTTGAGAGATCCAGTTTTATCATCATTCCCCTCTGTTTCTTTTGATTCAGGGAGTGAATCATCTCCTGAGTAACGACTAGACCATCCAAAATTTTTCGCCCCTCAACAAAACCAGTTTGTTCTGGAGATATGATACTCGGAAGTAAAGGTTTTACTCTTTTTTCAATCAGGGTGGCTATGATCTTATAAATAACATTACATAAAGCTATTGGCCGAAATCCTTGAGCATCCTCTGATTTATTACTTTTAGGGATCAGGGTTAGAAAGGTCGAATTAATACCTGGCCAGATCTTTTGCTTCAGTCTTGATTCCTCGACATCTTCCAAGATTTCCTGCCCCAAGAAGTGCCATCCTACCTGGTAGAATTATATTGTAAATCCATCGGGCCCTAGAGACTTGCCTTTTTTCATGTTCATAACCACCTCCTCAACCTCTTCCATGGTAGCCGCTCTCATCAAGGCCTTATTCTGTTCCACTGTTATGATTTTTGGTATCTCCTTGCAAATATGATCAATGGCTTCTCTCCGTTGTCTTGCGATTCAGTGAGGATTTCTTTATGATACTCCACTAGGACTCTTTCTATTCCTTCCTGCTCAATTACCCTTTCCCCCTCTGTGTTTTTAATCGAGAAGATCTGGTTCCTTTGTCTGTTTTGTATCGTCGCTTGGTGGAAAAATTTTGTATTCCTTTCTCCTTCGCGCAGCCATTGTATTCTTGATTTTTGTCGCCACATAATCTCCTCTTGCTTCCTCCTTTCTTCCAGCTGATTAATTATTCTGCCCTCCTCTTTGCTCCGTTCTTCATCCCTTCCTTCCCAGATTATCTGCTGCTAGATATCCTCCATTTCTTGTTCTAGTTTTTTCTTTTCCTCCATAATATGCCTGAATTCCTCTCTATTCCACTTTCTAATTTTGCTTTCAATTTCCTTGAGCTTCAATTGGATGGTGTGCATTTTCTCTTTCCCTTTAACTCTGCTCTGAGTCCACCATTCTTCCACTTTATGTATGAACTCAGGATTTCTGAGCCAAAAAGTCTCAAAACGGAAAGGTTTCTTTCCTTTGTTTTTCTTGATATCGATTTCCAATCGAATCGGCCAGTGGTCTGAACCTAGCCCAGGGAGGATTTTTGTTTCTATAAAAACATCTCGGTTCAGAATTTGTTCTAATAAGAGAAACCTGTCCAACCTCGAAGCTATCTGGTTTCTTCCACCCCTCCTATTGTTCCATGTGAAAACACCATTAGTTGTGGGAGTATCAACTAATCTCTGTTCTGTTATTAGCTCATTAAAATCCTCCATGCTTTGGTTCATTCGCCTTATCCCTCCCTTCTTCTCACCTAACTCCCGGATCAAGTTAAAATCTCCTCCAATTATCCATAAGTTACCCGGCAAAATTCTCCTGATTGTCTGCACATTATTAAGGAAATCCTTCCGGTCCCTAGGTGAGTGGGGGCCGTAAACCCCAGAGATGAGAATTCTTTCCTCCATTCCTGTTAACCTGAACATTCCTGATAGGATCCTAGGGAGGCTAATCCAGTTTTCAAAAATAACTTCCTCAGGATTCCATAAAATTGCTAGTCCTCCTGTCATACCGTTTTCATCTTGAGCCATAACCTCATATACTGGTCTCATCTTTTTCACAATTTCTTGTAGCTGCTGCTGATCCATTTTTGTTTCCTGAATTAGCATTATACTAGGTTTGTCCTTCTTCAATCTTTCTTTCAAATATCTTTGTTTACCCTTACTGTTGAGTCCCCTAATATTCCAACTTGTAATGATCATTTATAACTTTTTGAGGGTTGTTGAAATACCTCTGATAGAATTATCACTCTTCCTGAATTGACTAGAGTTTCTCCCACTGCTTGAATCATCTCGTTTATTGTCCGCCTTCCTATCTTTCTGCCTCCTTTTCCATTGTCGTCCATTCCCAGGTTTTGA
The DNA here is from genome assembly GCA_000404065.3 of Pinus taeda. Lineage (NCBI taxonomy): Eukaryota > Viridiplantae > Streptophyta > Pinopsida > Pinales > Pinaceae > Pinus > Pinus taeda. Next base: position 4,690 of record APFE030672346.1, read on the forward strand.
GTTCCTTGAGAGCCTGTTTGATCTGCTCCTGTTTCTAACATACAGCCTGTCTTCTCCTTGTATTTTTGGAATGCTTCCTTGTATTGTTGTTTCTGCGATTCCAGGATAAATCTTTCATCTAGGTTCTTCCACTCTTGGAGCAGCTTCTTCATTATTCTCTCTTCTTCCATCCCTTTTTCTTTTCAATTTTCTGAGCCCTTCATCTTTTGTTCCACTGTGTTTTCCTGGCTTCCTCCCATCTCTACTTTTGTTTCTCTATTCTGGCCTATATTTTTACCAGTGGTCTCAGTTATGATCTCCATGGGGACATTTTCATTTTCTTCCTCCGTCCTTTTCCCATCTTCTGTTTCCTCTTCCTCATCCTGAAGGACCTGGAACTTATTCTGATTTTCAGTTGGTATAATCTTTTCCTTTGGTTGCCCTCGTACCCCTTCTGGTCTTGGTTTTTGTCTTCTCTGAACTTCCCTAAAACCCCTTTCTCCTATATCCGACCTTTCTACTTTCCTGCTCTCCTCCTCCAGTATTCTTGTGGCTTCCCCTTCTCTGTTTTGTGGACATTGTCTGAAAAGATGTCCATACTCATGGCACCTGCGGCATCTAAAGGGGATGTGTTCATAATCTATTGGCTGCTGCCATATTTCGTCATGATATTCCACCTCTATATACTCCGGCAGTGGTTCTGCTATGTTCATGTACACACATATCCTAGCGTATGATGTGTATTTTCCCCTTTTGGTCGATTCTTCCACTTTGACAAAGGCCCCAATCGAATTCCCAATCCCCTCCAGTACCTCAAGGTCCCAGAATTTCGTTGGTAACCCAAACAATGTGACCCATATGGGTGCTGCCAATAACTTCTCCGCATCTGGGTTGTATCTATCTTCCCAGTGCCTCATAAATAGACCAGCATTGTTCATGAAATATGGTCCTTCCTCAAATATTCTCTCTTTGTCTTCGAGGTTTGCAAAAATGACTGTAAAAAAGCCCTTAGCACCCAGTTTCAGGTCTATATGTCCTTTTGGCTTCCATCTTAGTTGAATCCATTTCATTAGATCCTTTTCAGATGGCCAAAACCCTATAAACTTACAGATCAATGCATGATCTTTCATATAGCAGTGATAATCTTCCAATTTATTGTTAGGGATAACATACCTCGGTTTCTTCTGTGCCCTGGGTAGGAATCTGCCCCCCATTCTTGCTTGCCATCGGCTTCCCAAGACTGGTGTGTTTTGGCCATTCTCCTGCTGCAATCCATGCGACCCTCCTCCACTGGTTTTGCCAACTACCACATTTTTGAAGGAGGGGATCTCTCCCCTCCCCTGATTTCCATCCATGGCTCCTTTCAGTCCCACCCGGTTTCTGTTTCCCTTCCGCCTTCCTTTTTTCCCCTACTATTCTCTGCCCACGATTGATTAACCCTCTTCGCTCCTCCCGAGCCACCTACTCCCGTCTCCGTTGTTCTATTACCCTGATCGTCTAAACCCTAGCCGCGCTGCCTGCTCTGGTTCTCTCCGCCGCATCTTCCATCTCCAACTTTTAGTCGCCATCTATCATTATCAATCTTAGTTACATTTTACAATATTTAGGGATTAAAAAGGGATGGTACAAACTTAATGCGTATGGAATCCAGGGTGAGTTGAATTATATGGATCCAAGTTGCGATCAAGAGGTCAATGTCTCCACATATATATTATGTTGTAAACGTGTTAATATGATTTATGTTTTCTTTGGTCAGTGTTATTTAATATGTGTTTATAAATGTGTACAGTGATAGGGATGAATATTTCCAATTAAGCTTACATATGGGTAAGGCTTGTATGAAGGGGATGATCCATAAATTGTCGTGGATATTCCACTTGACAATTTGTCGCAACAAATCTAATAATATTATATTAAAACTCTAGAATTATACACTATTACAGTTATTAAACTTTAAGATCTGTGGATTTAATTGTAATTAGTGCATACATGCAAATGTAAATTATGCAGAAAAGTAGAGAATGATAAAATAAGCACACATACATACAAGACACAAGATATGCTCTATGAGAAACCCTTTCAGGAGAAAACTCAGCTGGAAGGTGAGGTCGCTTCGCTCTCTTTCTCTATCTGGAAATATGGTTGCATGTACAAAGAAGTAATGCTTGTGGCCCATGGGCTGCTACATTGCACAAATCCTCTCTGTGTGCTCTACCTCGTATCTCTCCTAGCTATCTTTGCTCAGCTATGGAACAAAATGCTCTTGAAAGAATGGAATGCCTCTTCTTCCTAGTGGCTCGATTATAGCAGAGCCTGATAGCCTACTAGTGGTTACTTTTCACTACATCAACTCTTAACTAGAGTTACAATATAGATTCTTCTAGAGTCTTTTACATCACAGACATGTGGCTTTCCCTTGATATAAATACTAGTTGATATTTATTATTTTGAGGAATATTATCATTTACATGCTTTGCATTGGAAATAATACATTCTAGATAATAAAAGTGCACTCATGAAATTAATATTCACATAAGTTAGTTACACTCCTTTAGCTAGAGGAGACATTTTTTGGTTAAATATATTTGGTTTCATTGTGCATATTTGAAATGGATACTAAGCACTAGAAACATGCATTAATAGAATTTATTCAACTCCTATTTTGGAGGTTTTATTTCATTTAAAATGTAATTATCATGTGCATCCACCTAAAATAGTTGGAAAATATAAGAGGGAACATGTATAAGAAAGCATAGGAAAAGCGATTGGGTGTTAGATGAATAAAATGCATTCAGTCAATTAAAAATTAGAAAGTATGCATGGGAGAGGCATGTGGTTGGGTGAATGATAGGAATATTAGTGAATTAGTAATTAGGATTTTTGCATGAGAAGAGATGTACAATCTTGCAAAAGTTCTATAAGAAGAGAGGGAGGGCGGCCATTAGAGGCACATTTTGCACTCTAATGTAGGATGGTTGTTCTAATGCTAGAAATTGTCATGGTGAATTGGTGGAGAGTTTGATCAATATTGTGCTAAATTATTGATCAGGTTTTGCTATATTATACAAACCTTCATGCAACCCTTGAAACTTAGGGGTTTTGGGGGAAGAAGAGTACCCTTAGGACACAATAGAGTGGTCAAACAGTAAGCTCTCATTCAATTAACAAGAAAAATATTTTGGAGCAATCTAGGAGCCAAAAATCCAAATGGAAAGACAACTACACCCATATGAGAAAAAAGGTATGGCTTTCTAGAAATTTAGTTTGAATAATATCTTCTTTGCTTATTCAGAAATATCTCCACTTCGAGTTTGATTATTTAAACTCTAAATGTACACTTTGTTGCATAAAGTTTTTGAATACTTCTTTAAAAACTTCAAACAAGCCTTTTGAATTTGATGAAACTAATAATTTATGTGTTAGTAAAATTTCCTAGAAAAGATTTAGTGAGTTTTGGGTATGAGACGTAGGGATGCACATGATTTATTGAAGAACAAGTCACATCCATCAAGTGGGTTTCCTTAATACAAACTATTGGCATGTCCCATGGAGGCTGGTATGCCTCAATGCAATGCAAAAATTTGTGATCTTGGAGGGGGAGAAGAAGAGATTTTCTATTTTTTTCTTGCATCGTGTAATAGAATTGTTAGGTAAGCTTTGCATGAAATACAATCTTAATTAAAGAGTCCTAATGACCTTTCCTAATTATCTTGCATTTATACCTTGAGTCGTATGAGCCTCATCTTGACCTTAAGCCTAAGAGAAAAACTTTTTGTTGTTGTAGTTATAATCCCCCAACTAACAAAAACTCCTCGATTTTCATAATGTTTATATGTTTATATGAAATATAAATTCATTATGACAACATACAATGTATGTTTCTTAGTGCATAAGCAGAATTCATCTGCATGTCCTTATGTGCAAGTCAAATATGTTAGGAGCATTCTAATTATGATTCATATATTGTAAAAGAACTTGCAAATGTTAATAAATCAGAGAGAATATAGAGTATCCTTTTAAGTGTAAAGATTATATGTTGTGTTGCATGTCGACATATGTTATTGTTTACATATTCTAATGCTTTGATGCTAATCATTATTTTGGTTTTGCATGAGTTTTATTCATGTGAAGGGGATCAAGAAGGAGAGGTGTAAATTCATAATCATATTTGAATCAAGCTACCATTTCAATACATGATGTCAAGAAAGCATTCAAAGAGCTAGCAAATTGAAGAAGTTTGATTTTTAAATTAATTTGAAATTTTTCATTAAACCTTAGGAGAAAATAGAATATAAATCATAACTAGAAATCAAAATAATATTTCAATTAGATTTATTTGCTAATGTATTATTCAACGAAATGTGCGTGTAATTTTTAGATTCAAATCTTGAATTGATTATGATTTATTATCCTACGATTGATTATCCTTCTCGAATATGAAAAAATTGCAAAGAGTAGGGATGTATTGGGTGTTTCTCTTGTGAAGAAATTTGTATTAGAGATAATATTATGTTTTGTCTCATTGAGAGAGTGAAAGAGAAGTTAAACAAAAGTTGTATGCATTGCATAGGCATCATTAAAGATAGATGCATGCATCGTTATGCTAGAGCATAAGTGTATTTAGTGTTCTTAGTTAAGATAATGTTGGAAGGATCACTACAATGGGCTTCTTTTAGAACCAAATGACTTTAGTAACACTAATGGTCCATAAATTTTGTCCTTAACTATCACCAATGATGATGATGCGCAATTATTGGCATGAAACACATCACACTCTTGTAGAACACTCATTCCTACAAACATCATACGATACTCAGAGGTTGCACTAGTGGAAGTGTTAAAACACAAAGCAGAGATCAAGCATACACACACAAGGGCCTCACCTATAATTCAATATATGAATGATGTATCATCTCCATCTTATCTCCCTAGCTTTCCCTCATTATTTAAGTTATAGATAGAATGTAATGGGATATGGATGAATTTTTCCATTGGGGATAGATATGGGAACTCAAAAAGGGTCCCCCAACACCCTAATGTACTAGTTGCAACTAATAAGGAGTTCATTTTGGAGAAAGACATGAATAGTATTCATAATAAAGAGAAGTGAGGAAAATAGTCGGTTAATGGGTTCTTATGGGAGTGTATCATCCACCCCATCTATATTCCTTTAGGGCTTTTTCTCACTCTATAAAGAATCCTCAAATTTCAAGGGAAGAATAACTTACAGAAAATAGCAATCAAAGAACATCTCCAAGCCCAAACCAATCTCTAGATATCACCTAAGATATGCAAAATATTGGGGATAATATCCTTGTATAGGGGATGTGAAATGGGATTTAAGCCTATATGAGAATTTTTCTATAGTGAACCTTGGAAGAAATTCCAAGTTGAAATTGGCATAAAAATGGAAAATGGAAAATAAAAAGTGGAAAATTTGAATCAACTATATACCCTCAAAGCAAGGAAGGCCTTGGGAAAGAGTAAGTAATGCTAGTCCTCTCAATCAATATAAGGGGGTTGGGTTCCCCTTAAAAGAAATAATGCATAAAGGGTCTTTACAAGCTTCACCAACCAAATATTATATAGATTTAGGGAAATATGATAAATGTTGAATGTTATAAATGCATCTTACTTATTTTAAAAACAAATTAGTGGTTTTTAGGAGTAGGTTCAAATGGTAAATTCGAGGCTACTATATTTGGATGGGACACTTGTCTCTAGTTGCTCAACCAATCTATTAATCTTTTAAACATTTGAACAATTTAAATCTCTATAATATGCCAAAAAGGTCTCAATGATCAACACATATATCCTATACAATGATAGAAAAGAATTATGGAATATTTTCTTTACTAAGGATTGTCTTAATAGGGGTTTATTATTCTAGGGGGGATTTCAATTTATTAATCTTACGCTACCAAACTAAATTCACTAATCGGATATTTTCTTTATAATGTTGAGGAATTAGTATTGTAGGCATGGAATCCATAAGTTTTGTGGCACTTGGAGAAATCATAGGTCAAGTAGCGAAAAGAATTGAAAAGAGATTGAACTAAATTTTGGTATCACAAATATTATTAAATATTATAATAGAATTAAAAGCTAGGTAGGACATGGGGACTCTCAAATGATTTTTCATTTTTTTTCTAGAAGTGGAGAAGGATCAACATAAGCTAGCAAGACCTTTGAAATTCAACCCAATTTGGTTTGAAGATGAGGAATTTGATAAAATTGTAGAGGATGAATGGAGACATATTTCAATTCCTACATAGGAAACAACATCTTATCAGTTTATAAAGAATTTAAGAAGAGTGAAAAGAACAACTAGTACATGATTGAAATAAAAGTATTGGTCTTCTAAGGAAATTGAAGGAGGTGGAGGGAATGATCTCATAGATGTAGGTACTCAACGATAGAGGTGTTTTCACTACTAAAGAAAAGACTCAACTAAGGCTTTATGAGGGTAGAAAAAGGGAAATTTTTAAGTGGGAAGACTTTGAATGAAGGATGAAAAGTAGATCCTTGAGGTTGGCACAAGAGCAAGAGAACATCAAGTTCTTCTAGTGTTATGCCAATACCATATGGGAAATGTAAAAAAAAATATGAAAGTTGTGTGAGAAGATTGATGGAGATAGTAGGTTTAGTGGTTTCCTATTTCAAATATTTGTACAAGGAACTAGGAAAATAAAATATAATAGAGATAATAAAGTTGGCCCCCTACTTCCCTAGGTTCATAGATGAAGAGGCAAATGAGAATCTAATGTCTAAACTTTCCACGTGAGAGACAAAGTATTGGTGGAGTCCTTTTAAAAGAATAAAAAATTTGGACCATATAGATGGGAAATAAATTTTATCTAGCTTTTGTGATTTTATGGAGGATCACCAAAAAGTGGTTGAAGAATTTAGACTTTGAAGATGGGTATTTGGAACCATAAACTCTACCTTCATAGCATTGATCCCCAAAAAAGATGACCCTAAATATTTTTAGGATTATAGGCCCGTCTCTCTATGTAATTGCCTTTATAATAAAATTAATTGAATGGGATATTTTTTAATACTATCTCATAACAACAATTTGGTTTTTTTAAGAAATAGATGAATTCACAATGTTTTGGGGTAGATCAAGAAGCATTAAATTTAGTCAAGATACATGCATACATATGAATGCATGCATGTATGTATGCATACGTATTTGTATGTACATATACATGTAGATGTAGATGTGTATGTGTGTGTGTGTGTGTGTGTAAACACACACACACACACACACCTCGGTCTTTCTTCAACATTTCCTGAATATATGTAGTTTGGGAGATGAATAGTCCTTTATTCGATTGAAAAACCTACAAACCTAAAAAGACTAAAAATTCTCCCAACATGGACATTTCAAATTCTTTCTACATTTATTCTGAAAAACATCTTGCTCATTGTCTCAATATCACTTCAAAAATTAATGGCATCTATATATACCACAATTATTAAAAAAAATCATTATCTATTTTGATATAAAGATTTATGTTTATTGCTCCTCTTTTTAATCCTTGTCGCTGCGAATACTTGTAAAGTCCTGAGTACCAAGCCTTTGGAGCTTGGGCTAGACCATACAATGCTTTCTTCAAACTACCCACATCATTTTTATTTTCTTACAATTGTAATCCTTTTGGTTGTTCAACATATAATTCTTCTTCCAAGTCACCACTCAAGAAGGATGACTTAAAATCCATTTGATAGAATTTGAACTTTCTGAAACAAGCAATTGCCAAAAAAATCACACTAGCTTCAAATTTGGCTACTAGAGCAAAAATATCTTTAAAATAAACACATTCCACTCGTGCATACTCTTTGCAAACTAATATAACTTTAATCCTCACAATCTATCCATCCTCATTTAGTTTGTTCTCAAAGACCCACTTAGTGCCAATTACATTTTGTTTGGTCTAGACAAAATTTCCCATGTGTATTTTTTCTAAATTTTATCTAGCTCTACATCCATAGCACTGATCCAATGCTTATCTTTACTAGCTTCAGAAGAGCTCTTGGGTTCTATTTTGGACAAAAAAGCAAAGTTGGCATGCCCTAATGTGCATATTAATTTCCTTCTAGTATGGAATCTTGAATCCTTATCACCAAGGGTTTGATGTTTTGGATGAAACTTCTGAACATATCTTAATGGAGTATTTGGATGTGGAGGTTCTGCCTCTTCCTCTTCTTCCTCTTGTTCTTTATGCTTTTCCTCTTCGTGTTCTTTGTTAATTATCTACCCCAACCCTTCATTTTTTTATGCTTTTTGTTATGAGGTAATGCTTCATCTACTCTTACATCACATCGTTCTACCACTTTGCATAGTATTTTGTTGTGACATTTATAGCCCTTGCTTCTAGGTGCATAACCAAGGAAAATTCATTCATCTCTTTTGGAAGTAAACTTGCCTAAATTGTCTTCATTTATCTTTATGTATCACTTGCTTTCAAATGCCTTGAAGTGTTTGACTGTAGTCGGATTACCTTTCCATGATTCATAAGGGTCCTTGTTGTTGTTCAGTCTATGTTGTGCTCTATTCAAAATGGAGACTTCATTGTGGATTGCTTCTCTCCAAAATGTGTCTGGTAGGTTGGTTTCATTGAGAATTATTATTCAAATTTCCTACACAATTCTATTCTTTCTTTCAACAAATCCATTTTGCAGTGGAGTCCTCATCATCAAAAAATGCCTTTTGATACCATAATTTTCACAAAATTCATTAAATTCATTAGAGGTATACTCACCTACTCTATCTCATCTTAAACATTTGGATTTTAAATTAGTCTCATTTTCAATTAGAGCTTTGAAAGATTTAAATTTTTATAATGTTTTATATTTTTCTTTAAGGAATGTAACCCATGTTATTCTTGTGTGATCATTAATCAAGAGCATAAAATATATCACCTGTTAAAGTTTATGTCCTTGTTGGCCCGTAGATATTTCCATAGGAATTTGCATGAATAAATTCCAATGGCTTTGATGATGAGTATTCTTTTGTCTTTAAGATAACCCTAGTCTACTTCCCATGTTGCCATGGCTTGCAAATAGTATCATATGGTTTTGATACCTTCATCGTATCTCTTACTGCTTGTGTTTTGTTGAGTTTTACTATATTTTCAAAGCTAATATGACCCATCCTTCTATGCCATAACCAACTCTCATTCAAATTCCCCACGCGGTAGTGTTATTTTGCTCCATCTAAATATATATATATATATTATATATATATATATATATATATATATATATATATATATATATCCTATATATATATATATCTATATATATATCTATATAATATATAGATACATACATATGTATACATACATATGTATATAGATATATTACTTGAGATCCTAGTTGCATTTGTCACCACTCTTTCATATTTTGCTTTTCTTATTTCACATAATTTAGAATGGAATGTGAGATCATATCCTTGTTCACACATTTGACTAACACTTAGGAGATTATGTTTCATACCATCAACAAACAAAACATTTTGAGCATTAGATTTTCCATTATTAAGGACAATTATCCCTTTACCTGTTATTCTCTCTAGTGTATTGTTTCAAAAATTGACATTTCCTCCTTTGTCTTCCTTTAAAGATAGTTGCTCTTATCTTTGGTCATATCCTTTGAGCATTCACTATTAATGTACTATTAAATTGCTTGGTTTTTGAGCGTATGTATCATGAAATTTTCCTATATTAGTATGTTTATGAGATTTGCTTCTATCTTTATATTCTTCTTTATTCTCATTGTCTTCCAATTTTTCATATGAACATTTAGAAGCATTATTACCTATTCTACCACATTTAAAACATTTAAATGGTAGCTTACCTTTATATTATTGCCAGATCCTCACTTCAACTTCCTCTTAAATTAAACTTCTTCTTCACTTGATTCAGAGCTAGAATGATCATGGTCCTTGTGTTCTTTTGTTTTCTTTGATGCTTTGAAGACTACTTCCTTTAGTCTCGACTTCTCTTTTCTTATTCTCATCTCATAAGCAATGAGAATACCATGTAGTTCATCCATATTCATATCTTTTAGATATTTCATTTCTTCAATGGTAGAAACCTTTGCTTTAAATATCAATGGTAAATATCTCAACACTTTCTAAACAATTTTTGCTTCATGAATTGTTTCACCAAGTCCTCTATTCATATTCACAACCTCATCTACATGAAGGAAAAAGCCTGCAATGTTTTTTGTTTTCTTCTTCATTCATCTTTAAGCTTTCAAATTCCATTCTATGAGTTTGAAGCTAAGCTCTCTTCACCTTTTCATCTCCTTCAAGATTTCTTTGAAGGGTGTTCCAATTTTATTTTGGGTAATCACATTGTATTACCTTGATGAATTATATATCTACAAGACCAACTAGAATGAGATTCATTCCTTTTGCAGTATTTACAAAAGCCCTCTTCTCATCTGAATTTGTTGGAGGAATTGCTAGAAATTTATCACCATATACCATAAAAAGCCAAATATCAGCACCAAGAGGAATCAAATATTCCCTCATCCTTACCTTCTAGAAGGCGTAGTTTGTTCCATTAAAGAGCATGGCTCTATTTGACAAAGAAATATCCTTACTATCCATTTGTCCCTCTAAGATTTACCTTCCACTAGTTAGATTGCTTCTGAAAATTCCAATTGTTGGAATTACTATTATACTTGGGGGGGTTGAATCAATACAATGACAATTTTTACTTATTTAAAACAGTTAAATATCATAAAACATCAATTTCATAATCTGAACAACTAACACAAGATATACGTGTGAACACTTATGGGAGAAAATAAAAAAACTTCTTTATATAAAATGTCATGTAGGCATGACCTTGCCATGCTAAATTAGAGACCTAAATTAGGACACAATATACATTTCTATTTGATGTTCATAAACTTGGAAACAAACTACAATATGTAATGAGTTAGATTAGATTAGTTGTCACTTTTAGGTTATATTTGAGAAAGTCGAGACTAAGGAGTAAATTAACGAAACATGAAATAAAACTTTTAATCTAATCACATAGGCTTTGTAAAACTAGCCAACTTGATTTATGAACACTTCATATTGGGCATATATTGAGACTTCTTAGACAAGTCAAAGTTTTCTATGCAATCATGTTCAAGATATCAAGTTTTCACTCAAATGCTTGGAAATGAAAAAGGTTAAAGGTGTTTTTTATCCAAAGGATTGATTAATGCACTAGGGCCTTTCTTGCCACTAAAGGCAAGTGGACACTCTAGTAGTATTTTAGTCAAACTGATTGATTTTCCCGAGTACCAGTTAACACGTTGATAATGCACTATGGAGTTCCCCATTTGTAAGGGTGAAAATCAATGGTCACTAATAGTCTTCTACTCATCCTTTAAATAGTATGTTCCCAAACCATTAATATATTATAAGAAAAGTAGTAGATGAAAATAGGGAACTATGGTGTTTATTAGCTCAGAGCTAAGTAGAAAATTTATCAAGAAGTTGGGCCTTCGTCACCGAGAAACATGGTGAATGGCACTCTCGGTGCCTCAATCAAATTTTCCAATTAGATTGATCCTTCAAACAACAATTACTCTATGATAAATAAGATTTGCAAACATACTTAAATTTACAATAAAGGATATATTCTATTCTTGAATGGATATGGTTGTTATGATATACTAATGAAATATAGTGATTTGTGGCTTATAATGGCTAGTGAGCTTACACTAAGAACGGACTCACATAACTAAATTGAAAAAGCATAAAAAACATTCAAAAGTGAATAATATAGCCATTTTATAATAAGAAAATAACACTTATAAACAAAGGTTTTAAAACTAGGTTTAAAGCATATATACTCAATGACTAGGAAACTAGTTTTATAAACAACTTTGGATTTGAATGTACAAAATGTGATCGAAGTATATAAACAAGAGAAATATGACAATGAATAGCATAAAAAATTAAATATATACTAGATTAATGCTCAACAATGAAAGAGTGTATTAGCTTGAGTGGTGGGCACCCTTCCACAACTCAACAGGCAAACTTAACTTGAATAAGTGATTAAAGACTTCAAAAGCACTCCATAAATTGATCAAAATGACTAAAAAGAGGTCTACAAACCAAGATTGAGCTCTCAAGTCGAAATCCAAGTTCTTAAAATAATAACATGTCTTGGCAAGGTAAGTTTGTTCACCTTTATAGGCAAAAATTCACTAAAATACCCAAAAATCATGTTCTTTATAAATTGCGTCCTATTCTAGAGATGAATATGATCCAATCAAACTTGTTGGGCACTCAAATTGTGGATATAATCTCTAAAAATCAGATCTGGGTGTATTTAGCAATTCGTGCTATGGTGTTTTACTAGGGTAGTCGTGTTGACTGCACGTTAGTCGTGTTGACTGCACGTTGACTGGGTATATCAGAGTTATTTCAAGTCGCATGAGTAGGAAACTAACCCTCTTGGGTGATTTGTTTAGTCCATAAATAGAAGTGGCCTTGAAAATAGCTCAAAAATCAAAGTCATCAGATGGAAGTGAAAGTAGGACCAGGTTGTAGTGTTCGTCGCCTTGATTCTAACGGTGTGAACGACACTCAAATTCAAGTTTGTATGCTCAAGTTATAGCTGGTCAAACTTGGCCAAGTGGTAGTATTAATGAGGCAACAAATTGGAAGAATCTTGGCGCATGAAATCCGACAATCAGAACATGAAAAATTGGTGCCTCTTTAAATTTCTAATATCCCTTGCTTTTCGACGGACAAATTCGAACCATTGTTCTATAAAAAAAACCATAATTTGGGGGGGCGGGCTGTCACTCCCCAGTGGTCAAATATCATAAATATTAAAAAAGGTGTGGGTGAGGTGGGCCACCCTCGGCGGACCCGCCCAACCCCGGTGGAACCAATGAATATCTATATCTATATATATGTATATATATGTATGTATGTATGTATGTATGTATGTATATAATATCTATATCTATATATATGTATATATATGTATGTATGTATGTATGTATGTATGTATGTATGTATGTATGTATGTATGTATGTATGTATGTATGTATGTATGTATGTATGTATGTATGACAAACCACAACCGTCGATGATATGTTATGTAACTGCCACGGTCAAAACAAAACCGTCGCACCCTAATGATATATTTCACACCATAAAAAGAGTTATGTGGGGTTTGACCCATGAACCACCCAAACTGACGCACCTTAACATAGTACCGCAGACCAACGGGCCAACGAATCATCCATTGAAATGTTTGCCTGCCTTTTTACATATAAACCCAACTAATTATCCAAGTGATAGAGCGGTAGAGGGTGGACAACGGAACCAAGAGCAGCCCAGAGTTGTGGAACCCTGAGTGAAGGTATCATTGCGATGCTAAAAAGATTCCCTTAAAGGGCCAAAGGTGCCAGTGTCAGAATTTGACAAGTTTATAGTCGATTTTGCATGTATTTGAGCCATGGATCCATCTGTACAGTCTGTTTCTCCAGCTGAGATCTCCATTTTCAAGCCATCATCCGAATTGGTGGTATAAGGGTCATTTTTGTAAATTAGCTTGTAACTAGCTTCTTTGATGCCACTTAATAAAAGAAAGCCTCCCCACTTTTAAGCAAGGCCCAGAGACATAGCCCACATTGGGTGAACTACGTAATCAAATTTTTGTGTCTTTGATCTCATGTTTTCTTATGGTTTACGCTTCTTTTCATGTGTTTAAGTTACTTGGTTATGTATGCTCTTTTATATGCAATTCTAAATGTATCCTTGAAGTTAAAAGATTTGGATCAAGTTTGGTATCAAAGAAGGTCTTCTTGATGCAAGTTGCATGAGTGAATGCTAACTAGAAAACAAGCTCCAAAGAGGTGAAGGAAAAATTAAATCCTTTGATCCCGAAGCGGGGCGTGCACCACGAAGACGGAACATGGTAGATGAGGAAGCTCGAATTGAGGAAGAGTGAAATTATCGCAAGATCTTATTCACCATGGCAGAGAAAATTGAAAAGTTATTTGCAAGAGTATGAGAAAACAATCAAGCCTGAGAAGAAAGAGCCAGATGAAAATGCATCGGTAATCATGGAGGCGGAGGAGAAGAGCCTCCTCCCTCTCCATATTCTAGTGATAGTTCTTCTTCTTCTACTTCTCATCACTTTAACAGGCATCATAGGAATACATCTAAGAAGCCATTTTTTAAGCTAGATGTAAATTTTGATTTGCCCACATATAATGGAGAATGTAATGCAGAGAAAATAAAAAATTGGATTAGGCAGATCGAGGTTGATTGTCAGATTCAGCAAATCAAGGAAGATGAGGCAAAGATCCAATTAGCATCTCTTCGGCTAAGTGGCACCGCTCTCGTTTTGTGGGAGAGCAAGTTGCAGAAAGGCAAAAAAACAAGTAATCTCCTTTCTTCTTGGTCCAATTTTGTTTCTGCATTAAATGATCAGTTTTATCCTTTGGGTTATCGACAAAAGGCTTTAATGGAATGGAAATATTTAAGGAAAGAAAAGGGTCAAAATGTTCAAATATTCATAGAAGATTTTAGAAAAAAAAGCATTGAATTTGGGCATTTCACTTGATTCACCCAAAACTGTAACAAAGTGTATTGGTGCTTTAAATAGTTACATAAGACATTCTTTGTTATTATTTGAGCCTACTACTATTGTTGCCGCCAATGTGAAGTCAATTCACCTTGATAGTAGGGGTAAGAATGATAAAGAAGAGCAGCCAAAGAAATCATCTTTCACACCTCATAATGGAAAGTTCAAAGGAAAAGGCAAGGGAAAGGACAAGAAGGCAACTACAACCAAGAAGGAGGAAGGAGTGAAGCCATCTTGCACACATTACAAGAAGGAAGGCCACGAAAATGAACATTGTTGGAAATTGCATCTGGAGTTGAAACCAAAGATATCTCGAGGAAAGGGCAAGAAAAAGATGGTGGCAACCATGCAACAGGACCTTCAATCTAATTTCAGTGATGAGACATTGATCACATCAGTCGACACACAAGCTACTCTTTCTCTTCATGCTAATGAAAATTCTAAAGTGCATGCAAGTACAAGTTCTTTAAATGAGCCTCTTGTTAATGATTGGAAGAGAATTGAATTGTTCCACATTAGAGTTAATGAAACATACTAAAGTGGAAACCTTGTTTGATCCAGGCTCACAAGCAAATTTGATTTCAGAATACTTGGTTAAAAAGTTAGGATTAGAGACCAAGCCTCATCCGAAACCATTCCCACTTGGTTAGATGTGTGATAAAGCAAAATTACATGTAACCGAGTAGTATAGACATAGATTTGTGATTGCATCTAAACTAGCTAATGAGGTTGATCTTGATGTTGTACCCTTGGATGTCTATGGTATTGTATTGGGGAGTCTATATTTGTGTGACAGGAAAGCAATTTTCTTTCGCCATGAGAACAAGTATCATCTCATGAAAGATGAGGTGGAATACATTGTTAGAGCTCATCGCGCCAAAATTAGTTCTAGTCTTGTAAGTGCAGGTCAAATGAAGAGATTGATTAATTCCAGCAAAGGATGCATACTCATGGTTATGAGAGAAAAATATGTCGAGACATCTAAAGCTTTCCAAGGTTGTGATCCCACTCATAAAAAGGAATTGTATGAAATTTTTTCTAACTATGATGGGATTTTTCAGGAACCAAGTGGGTTGCCTCCAAAGCGTGAGATCCAACATGAGATTCACTTGCAGCAGGATGCTCCTTTATGTAACATTGGTATGTACAGGTTGTCAACTATCGAGATGGAGGAGATAAAGAAGCAAGTACAAGAATTGTTGAACCAAGGAGTCATAAGACCAAGTTCTTCTCCATGTGGCTCATCGATCTTGTTGGTGTCGAAAAAGGATGGCACATGGAGGATGTGTGTAGACTACAAGGCACTCAACAAAATAATGGTGAAGAATTGGTACCCTCTCTGCCACCCCCCAATGATCGGATATCATAAATATTAAAAAAAATGTGTATTGGGTGGGGCGGGTGTATATGTTATGCGACTGCGATAGTCAAGTTGAAACCAACGCGCCTTATCATATATTTCACACCATAAAAAGAGTTATGTGGGGTTTGACCCTTGAACCACCCAAACTGACACACCTTAACATAGTATCATGGACCAATGGGCCAACGAATCGTATGTTGAAATGTTTGCCCGCCTTTTTACATATAAACCCAATTAATTTTCCGAGCAAACGACAGAACTAGGAGCGGTCCAGAGGTGTGGAACCTTGAGCGAGGGTATCATTGCAATGCTAAAAATATTCCCTGAGAGGGACAGAGGTGCCAGTGTCAGAGTTTGACAAGTTTATAGTCGATTTTGCACGTATTCGAGCCACGAATCCATCCGTGCAGTCTGTGTCTCCAGCTGAGATCTCCATTTTCAGGCCATCATCCAAATTGGTGGTATAAGGGTCATTTTGTAAATTTGAGTGTAATTGGTTTCTTTGATGCCACTTAATAAAAGAAGGCCTCCCACTTTTGAGCAAGGCCCGGAGACATAGACCACATTGGGTGAACTACGTAATCAAATCGTTGTGTATTTGATCTCATGTTTGCTTATGGTTTATGCTTCTTTTCGTGTGTTTAAGTTACTTGGTTATGTATGCTCTTTTATATGCAATTATAAATGTATCCTTGAAGTTAAAAGATCTGGATCAAGTTTGGTATCAGAAAAGGTCTTCTTGATGTGAGTTGCATGAGTGATTGTTGAGTAGAAAACAAGCTCCAAAGAGGTGAAGGAAAAATTAAATCCTTTGATCTCGAAGCGCGGCATGCACCATGAAGACGAAAATGGAAGATGAGGAAGCTCGAATTGAGGAAGAGTGAGATTATCGCAAGGTCTTCTTCACCATGGCAGAGAAAATTGAAAATCTATTTGCAGAGTATGAGAAGACAATCAAGCCTAAGAAGAAAGATCCAAATGAACACGCATCGGTAAATCATGGAGGCGGAGGAGAAGAGCCTCCTCCCTCTCCATATTCTAGTGATAGTTCTTCCTCTTCTTCTTCTCATCACTCTAACAGGCATCATAGGAATACATCTAAGAAGCCATTTTTTAAGATAGATGTAAAGTTTGATTTGCCCACATATAATGGAGAATGTAATGCAGAGAAAATAAACAATTGGATTAGATAGATCTACGTTTATTATCGGATTCATCAAATCAAGGAAGATGAGGCAAAGATCCAATTAGCATCTTTTCGGCTAAGTGGCACCGCTCTCGTCTGGTGGGAGAGCAAGTTGTAGGAAGGCAGAAAAAATGAGTAATCTCCTTTCTTCTTGGTCCAATTTTGTTTTTGCATTAAATGATCAGTTTTATCCTTTGGGTTATCGACAAAAGGATTTAATGGAATGGAAATATTTAAGGCAAGGAAAGGGTCAAAATGTATAAAGATTCATAGAAGAGTTTAGAATAAAAAAGCATTGAATTTGGGCATTTCACTTGATTCACCCAAAGTTGTAACAAAGTGTATTAGTGCTTTAAATAGTTACATAAGACATTCTTTGTCATTATTTGAGCCTAATATTATTGATGCCGCTAGTGTGAAGTCAATTCACCTTGAAAGTAGGGGTAAGAATGATAAAGAAGAGCAGTCAAAGAAATCATCTTTCACACCTCATAATGGAAAGTTCAAAGGAAAAGGCAAGGGAAAGGACAAGAAGGCAACTACAACCAAGAAGTAGGAAGGAGCGAGGCCATCTTGTACACATTGCAAGAAGGAAGGCCATGATGATGGAAATTGTTGGAAATTGCATCTGGAGTTGAAACCAAAGAGATTTGGAAGAAAAGGCAAGCAAAAGATGGTGGCAACCTGTTGTGGTAAAAACACAACACCCCCCATTATTGATGCGTCCACTTCGAATAATGGGGACCCTTTCTATAAAAATTTTGGCTAAGCACCTTTTTGGATTTTTATTTTAGTTAATTGCCCTATGCTTTCGTTAATTTTTAATTTTCTTTGGATTCTTATTTTGATTGCTTTGTTAGAATCGATTTTTTATAAGCTTCACATTGACGCTTGTTTGGTCTCATTTGGTCAACTGGTTTGAAAATGGCACTCCTTTGAAAGTCTGATTATTTATGTAGCATGGGTTAAAATTGCGTAAAATGTACAATATTGCATTTTGTAAATAAATTAGTTCAATAAGACATTCATTTTAAATATTAACCTGTAGCAAGTTTTTACTAACATTTTTCATTTTTTAGTCATGCAGCCAAATTATTAATTATCGGGGTTTTAAGAAATTCATTCTAATTTCCAAATCAAATCCTAAACTCAAAAACTCAAACATTCAAGTGGCTGTAGTTTATTTTATTATTTTTAATTATTTTTCAAGTGGCTGTAGTTTAGATAATTTCACAACTTAATTAAAATTCATTAAAATAAAATCAAAACCAAAATAAAAAAAAAAAATAATATTAAATATTTTATTAATTTAATTAAATTTTAATTAATATAAATTAATAATTAAATTAAAAATTTAATATAAAATAAATAAATAAATAATATATAATCACATCGGAGGTTTCATTCGAGACATATTATAAAAACCCCGACATTACACCATACCCCCGATGCGATATCGGGTCGGAAGACTTGTTCGCAATGCATTTTACAAATCCCCGATGCACACCATAACACCCATAACCCCGATACGATATCGCATCGGGGAAGTTCACTTGACACCTTTTAACAAGCCCCTCCATCCTCCGATTTGCCGATGCGAAAGGCATAACGTACTTACCTTAACTCCATTCATGGTTTTTTTACGCATAACGTACTTACCTTAACTCCATTCATGGTTTTAAAAAAAGGCTTATGTAATAACGTAGGGGGATAATAGCCTTAGTTTAAAAAGTTTAAATATTCAATGGTGAGAATAAATAGTAGTGTAGGTTAATATAATTTAATTAGTTTATATATTAATATGTAATAGGAGTTGTCTATAATGCGACTTTTTGGAGATTCCGGTGACGGAATTCGGGGAAGAAATTGAGGTTAAATTTTACTTTGTCGTAGTTAAAATGGTTTTTTAGCTGTATATTTGGATTCAGCACCCTGAAAAACCCCTGGGACGCTTTGATTGTGCAGAAACTAGCTATCAAACTTGCAATTCAAATAAATTGCTGCCGGATTTTGATCGGAAAAACCCACCGGAAAGGCTTCCAAAAAGTCTCATTATAAACAACTGCATATGTAATATATTTTATTAATTAAATTAATAATAGAATAATAATTAATTATTTAAATTAAAAATATAATATTTAATTAATGAATTTTAAATTAATCGGATAATTAATAATAACATTTAATTAATTTGATTAAATTTAAAATTTAACATTATTAATAGATATTTTTTAATTAGATTAATATTGATTAGTTTTTAATTAGAATGGATTTGTTTATAAATCGCTAATTAGATATCAGTTAATTAGATTAATAAATAGGTTATTAATAATTAGTTTAGTTAATAATTAACAATTAATTTAGAATTAATTATAATTCTAATTTAGGATTTAATTCTTAAATGAGCATTTTGATTTTTAGCCCAGCAACAGAATTTCGAGATTCATGCCAGATTTGAGTCCTCAACTTTGGAAGCTCATAGATTGAGTTATACTTGGCCAAATGAGGCCCAGGACGGCTCATTAGAAAGATAAAATCAAGGAGAACATTTTGGAGGAGGTTTCACCAACAGATTTAATCATATATTGGGCCAAAAATCAGGCAGAAGATCAGGCTCCGAATTTTGAAAACAAAATCAATTTTCTGAGCTATTTTTTTTTAATTTCATTTGTCTAAAGCCTCTTCTAATTGCAGATCCATTGGTCAATGATATCCTTTGCCAATCAAATCATTCCAAGCATCAATGATGAGCTTATATTTTATTTTCAATTATTTATTTAAATAGAATTTGATTGGGTTTGATTTAATTGCCAGAAATGATATTTTGATCGCATTTTAATTTATTTTGATTTCTTTTGCAGGAAAACAGTGGAAGAAATATGGAGAAAAGAATCTCAATCAATGAGAATGCTCCAGCAATTGAAGATCAAGATTTTTGAGCAAGTAAAATTGGATTTAACAGATTTCTCTTCAACAAACACTCCTCTCCAAAATTCCTTCACAAATATTATAAATAACAGATTGCAAAATGGAATAAAGAGCTGCTCTCCTCTGCTATTTTAGACTTCTGAAAGCACTATTGTAATAGGAATTTAGAGTTGTAGGAGAGAGGAGAGAAAATCTCAGATCTGGGGATTATTGAGGATTTTCCTTTTGTATCTTGAATTATGTGTGAGGGGCAGAGTTTGCACTATTGTGGCTCTAGCTTTGAAGGTAGAAGTTCAAGCAATGTAAAGGGCTGTTGGAGACCAAGGACAGAGAAATGGATGCAATAAATTGGTATTTCTAATACTACTGTTTCAAATATCAGTTTTAATTTTATGGTGATAGGAATGTCTCATTTTATTCATGTTTGTGCACTATTGTCAATATGGGTAATTTGTCTCAATCTTGTTATTATGTATCTATGTTTTTATGGATTAATTTCTCATTTTTGAGTAACTACTTACTCTGAAATCTGTCTTATGAAACCAATATATTGAATGATAATGTGTTGTGAACTATTTCCACATATCATTATTCAATTATTGGATTTATTGATTTGATAATCAATATCATTTTTGTGAACTACTTCCTGGAATGTTATTGGTTTATTATTTCAAGTTTTAAGGTCTC
>APFE030672352.1:0-13897 GCA_000404065.3 Pinus taeda
ACCAAGATTAAGCTGTTTGGACCTCCCTTTAGCTGAGAATTCTACAAAAATGGAATAACTCTTCAAAATTGGAATGCAACAGATGAACTTTGAATAGCACTCTTTCATGGCCTCTTTCTTTCGTGTCCGTCAACAAATATGGAACATTGCAGTCATGCAAAGTATGACATATTTGGCTTGTAAAAATGTCAATCATGAAATATGAGTAACCCGCTGCAGCAGGAGGCTAACAGGATACTAAACCAACAAACAACGTGTGGTTTATATGGAAAAGTTTTTAAAAGGTCAACTTTTAAAACTTTCAAAATCTTTGTTACAAGTTACCATGACAGATTAAAATTTTGAAAATAAAGTTCACGTATTATAATATTTTTTATATATAAAGATTTCTTTAAATTCTTTTATATATAAAAATTAAATATCAAGAATGTTTTGAAAAAGGTTCTTTTTTAGATAAATTTTTGAAAGTTTTTTTTATAAAAACTTAAAGGTTTTTATTGAAAGGGGATATTTTTTTTTTAAAGAGTTTTACAAAGGAGAAATTTAGGGTTTTTTTTTAAAAGAGAAATATTTGGAGAAAGATGGCTTCCTAAAATTTACAGCCCCAATTCCCACTGTTTACAGGGAAAGATTATGATGTGTGGGCCATTAAGATGGCGACCACGTTGCAGGCACATGATGTTTGAGTTTATGTGAAGTTTGGGTTTTCAGAACCTATGAGCGAAGAAGAAGAACAATCTTTCACTAATGCAAAGAGGGAACAATGGAAGAAAGACAAGAAGAAGAATGCACATGCGTTGTAGCTTATTCAACAGGGAGTGGACCTAGTAGTGTTCCAGAAGATTATGACCACGTCTTCAACAAAAGTAGCATGGGATACTTTGGCGACAAAATATAAAGGTATGGCTAAAGTTAATATTGTTAAGTTGCAGAATACTAGGAGAGAGTTCGAAAGTCTGCAGATGAAGGAGACAGATGACATCAATTCTTTCATGAATTGGGTCATAACTGTTGTAAATAAGTTAAAGATCTATGGTGAAGATATAGAAGATCAAAGGGTGGTTGAGAAAGTCCTCTAATCTTTGTCTACCAAATTTGATGTTTTGGTAGCAGCCATAGAAGAAGCCAAGGATTTGGCATCATTGATAGTTGATGAGCTTATGGGATCACTTCTATCACATGAGGCAAGGATAGACATAAATAATGATTCCACTTTAAAGACCGCTTTCAAAAGTCAGGTTTCTATTTCAAGAGACAGAGGTCAAGGCAGAGGTATAATGAGAAGCAGAGGACAAAGCAAAAGATACGGTGGTCAGAGAGATGACCAAGAAGAGCATGAACATGCAAGTGGAAGCAACTACAAAAGCTTCAACAATAATCAAAGAGTTGACAAATCAAAGGTAAGATGTTATTATTGCAATAAATTTGGTCATTTTGCTCGTGATTGCAGGAAGAAAATAGTTGATCAAGGGAACCAGAGAGTTAATGTCACTACATAGAGTACTAAATCTATGTTCCTAGCTTTCCATAACATGCATGAACCTTCTGCTAGTGTGTGGTTCTTAGACAGTGGTTGTAGTAACCACATGACAGGAAACAAGGATTTGGTTGCAAATTTTGATTAATTTGTGCAAACAGAGTAAAGTTGGGGACTGACAAGGCTATGGAAGTAGATGGCAAAGGAGTGGTCAACATTATGACCAAGTAGGGGGAGACGAAGACAATCTCAAAGGTATATTATGTTTCCTAGTCTCAAACATAATTTGTTAAGTGCTAGTCAATTGACACAGAAAGGATACAGAGTTATATTTCAAGGTCAAGAAGTTGTTATATATGACAAGCCCCCAAGCAAGCAACTAATAGCAAAGGTGTAGATGACGAGGAACATACTCTTTCCTCTCATTTTGAATTACAGTGGTCAAGTGAGTTCTTTTATAGTTGCACGTTCTAATGGTTATTGGTATGGAACTTTCCATTTGGATACTTGCACTTTTCTGGTTTAATATTGTTGTAGCAGAAATAGATGGTCAAAGGATTACCTCCCATCAAAGAGCCTGCTAGTACTTGGGAGTGTTGCATCTTGGGAAAAAATACCATGAAAGTTTTCCAAAGGGAGTTGCATACAGAGCAAAGCAACCTCTTGAGCTAGTGCATACAGACTTGTGTGGACCTATGAAGACACAGTCGATTGGTGGAAGTTGCTACTTCCTCACTTTCATTGATGACTATAGCAGAAAGACTTGTGTTTACTTTTTGAAGCAGAAGTTTGAAACTTTTGCAAAGTTCAAAGATTCAAATCCTTAGTAGAGAACCAAAGTGATTGACAGATCAAGGTATTGAGGTCAGATCGTCGTGGATAATATGACTCAAACGCATTCCATGATTACTGCAAACAACATGGGATCAGAAGATAGTTTACAACCAAGTACACACCGCAGCAAAATGGTGTAGGAGAGAGAAAGAATAGGACAATTATGAACATGGTAAGAAGCATGTTGAAAGGCAGAAACTTGTCCAATGAGTATTGGGCAGAAGCAGTTGCATGCGCTATTTATGTGATCAACAGATCTCCTACAAAGAGTGTGATGAACAGAGTACCAAAACAAGCATGATCAGATATGTATTACAGTGTATCTCATCTCAGAGTATTTGGATGTGTAGCTTATGCATGTGTGCCTAAGGAGTGGAGAGGAAAATTGGATGATAGAAGTGAGAAATTCATATTCATTGGTTATAGTGAGAAATCAAAAACTTACAAATTGTATAACCCTGTTACAAGAAGACCATAATTAGCAAAGATGTTGTGTTCAAGGAACAAGAGTCATGGAATGGAACTGTAGACAAAATAGTTGATGCACAAGTGCCACTAATGGAAGAAGATGATGTAGGAGAAAAGGAGCAGCAAGAATCACAGGTGAATACACCAAATAGAGACACACCAACAAGGACTCCAAGATTTTCAAAGTAGCATGGATCCTCAAGTAGATCAACAAATCAAGATTCTCCCAGCAATCAATCAGGTGATGAATCAAGCAATGGTAAGAGAAAGATGAGAAGTTTGAAAGATATTTATGATGATATGGATGTTAGTTCAAATTTTGCATTGTTGTCATTCCAACCTTCTTCGTTTGAAGAAGCTATCAAAGATGAAAATTGGGTGAAAGCCATGGATGAAGAAATTGAAGCTATTAAAAAGAATGACACATGGGATTTGGTTTATTTACCAAAGGATAAAAATGCCATTGGTGTGAAGTGGGTGTACAAGACAAAGTTGAATGAAAAAAGTGAAATTGACAGATTTAAAGCAAGACTTGTAGCAAAATAATTCTCGCAACAACCACGAATAGACTTTGCAGAAACATTTGCTTGGTAGCCAGAATGGAATACTGTAAGAGTAGTTCTAGCCACAACAGCTCAGAGCAAGTGGAAAGTATATCAGATGGATGTGAAATTAGCCTTCTTGAATGGAATTCTAGAAGAAGAAATTTATGTGCAGCAACCTCCAGGATATGAAATAAAGAGTAATGAAGACAAATTTTACAAGTTGAAGAAAGTGTTCTATGGACTGAAGCAAGCACCTAGAGCATGATATAGCAGAATCGACACCTACATGATTAAGGATGGATTTTGCAAAAGAAACACTGGGCCTACCTTGTACACAAAGGTAAATGAGCATGGACAGATTTTGATTGTTTATTTATATGTTGATGACATGAATTTTATAGGTGATTTTGACATAGATGAGTTTAAAGAAGCCATGATGAAAGAATGTGAGATGACAGACCTTGGTCTCATGAAATATTTTCTTGGAATAGAAGTTGAGCAATCTGAAAAAAGGAATTTTTATTGGTAAAATTAAATATTCCAAAGATTTGTTGAAATGATTCAAGATAGAAATTTGCAAACCTGTCCCTACACCAGTTGCAACAAGTCTCAATCCAACTTTATTCAAAATATTAGTTGGGAGCCTCATGTATCTCACAACTACAAGATAGGATATCATGCAAGGAGTGAGTTTTATTTCCATATTTATGGAGACTCCAAAAGACACACATTAGAGTGCAGGAAAACAAATTATAAGATACATAGCAGGAACTAGAGATTGTGGAATAATGTATGAAAGCATAGAAAAGAAAGAATTGATTGGATACACAGATAGTGATTTTGTGAGCAGTTTGGATGATAGGAAGATCACTTTTGGTTTTGTGTTCCACCTTGGTTTAGGTGTGATTTCATGGGCATCTAAGAAGCAGCCCATTGTGACACTTTCGTCAGTAGAAGCATAATATGTAGCAGCAACATCAACAACATGTCAAGCAATGTGGTTAAGAATAGTACTTGATGGACTCAAGCATAAACAATAAGGATCAACAACAATATATTGTGACAACACCTCAGCAATTGCACTATCCAAGAATAGTGTGTTTCAACAAAAGAGCAAGCATATTGGTCCTAGATATCACTTTATTAGAGAACTTGTGAGCAATGGAGAAGTTCACTTGAAGCCTTGTAAATCTAGTGATCAATTGGCTGATATATTTATTAAGTCATTAGCACAAGATGTGTTTGAGTTTCATAGAAGAAACTTGGATGTTGTAAGCCTAGCTGAGACATAGATCAACGAGCATGTTTGAGTTGTCATGAGTCATGTTTTAGTTTAGCAATCATAATTAAGGGGAGTTTTTAAATAAGATAATTACTCCTACGTGAGGAGTTAGCTAAAAATAGAGAGTCAGTTAACTGAGTGATTGCATGATTGAGTGTTTGAGTGTTGAGTCAAGTGAGTTAAGTGATAGACTACTTTGAGTGTGAGATTTCATGTAGTTGCATGTCAAGATATTTTAGGTAGTTAGCTAGTTGGAAGAAGTTTAAATACCCTTCACAAGGTTCATTGTAATCATCATGTTTTGTGTGATCAATAGAAGAGCAGGAGATCATGTTTTATGTGTGAATTGTGTTTGTCTCCTCCGACTTACCAACAAGAATGTGGGTTTTGGTTAGCTAAAAATATTAGAATTATCAGTTAACTGAGTTAAGTTAATTCAAGTTGAGTTAAGTCATATTTTGAGTAAAGTCGAATTTAATGTATGGTTGCATGTTAATTTATTTTGGGCAAGTAGTTAGATGGAAAGTTTAAACACCCCTCACTAGGTTCATTGTAATCATCAAGTTTTTATCACCAATTGAAGAATCAAAACTAGTGCTATTGTGTGTGAATTGCTTTTTTTATTTTGTGCCTTTTCTCCTTTGTCTTTCCAACAAATTGGTATCCGAGTCGAGGAACAATCACAAGATCGATTGTGCCTACAAAACTAGTAAGAAAAAACCAAGTAAAAAAACCAGTAATTTAAAAAAAAAAATTAAGTTGCAAATTTGTGGCACTTTTAAGGAATTAAAAATGCACAAGTGAGGTGTGAAATTCACACTTTATAAAAAGTGTGATAAATCATTTAGATGGAAAACTAGAAATTTTTATAGTTTTTTTGTGTCGGGAGTACGCAAGCCCAGTGAGGTATAAAAGAGTCGAAAATTTCATGAGAACATTTGAAAGTCAAAAGCTGACTCATATGAACTTTGTTCCTAAATATTTATTTATTAAAAGGGATTATTAAGGTTTGGAAAGGGATTCATAAAGTTTGGAAAAAATAAATTATGATAGTTTGTAAGGATTTTTGTTTAAAATGTTGATAAAAGGATTTATTATAATAAGTGTTTAAAATGGTTTTTTTGGAGTGTTTTATAAAGGTTATAAAATGTTTTCATAAATTAAGTAATTATATAAATAAATATAAGGATTTTTTTTTTCTATAAGGAGTTTTGTAAAGGATATATTTGTTAAAGATGGTATCATTCAGTTTCCAGCTTTAGTTTCCATTATTTACAGGGAAGGATTATGATATGTGGGTTATTAAGATGGATACTATGTTGAAATTTCATAATGTCTGGGAATATGTCATAGATGGATTTCTAGAACCTAAGGATGAAGCACCTAAACAAGCCCTGAATAATGCAGGGAGGGAACAATAGAAGAAATACAAAAAGAATAATGCACACACATTGTAGCTTATCTAACATGGAGTGAACCGAGTAGTGTTCTAGAAAATTATGAACATGTCTTTAGCAAAGATTGCATGGGATAATTTGGCAACAAGCTATAAAGGTATGGCCAAAGTCAATATTGTTAAGTTGCAAAATAGTAAAAGAGATTTTGAAAGTTTGCAGATGAAGGACAAAGAGGTCATTGATTCATTCATGAATCAAGTCATGACTGTCGTAAATTAGTTAAAAATTTATGTCGATGATATTAAAGATCAAACATTGGTTTAGGAAGTTCTCAGATCATTGTCTACGAAATTTGACGTCGTTGTAGCAACTATAGAAGAAGCAAAGGATTTGGAAATTCTAATGATTGATGGGATCACTCTATCCCATGAGGCAAGGATAGACATAAATAAGGATTCCACTCTAGAAACCACTTTTAAAAGGGAGGTTTCTATTTCAAGAGAGAAAAGTCGACGTAGAGTTATATCAAGAGGCAAAGGATGAGGCGAAAAATAAAGTGCTCAAAGAGATGGCAGAGAAGAGCAGGAACAAGAATGTGCAACCAACAAAAAACTCTTCAACAAAAACCAAAGAGTTGATAATTCTAGATGAGGTGTTATTACTATAATAAATTTGGTCACTATGTACACATACCTCCTTGACACAAACTAACAACCACCTCCTATGCTCCCATTACTAAATTTGACTTCGATTAAATTTAATTTTAGTAGTTTTCACATGCATAATTATTCAATTATCTCATAAACAAATATAATGCATGAACTTATACCCATAATTTTAAATATTCGACAACATAAAGAGTAAGGAGGCACATATGGAACATCCCATGCAATTGAATCAACATAGATTAGTTGAAATAACTGTCACTTGCAAAATCAAGCACCGCCACCCAACCTAGAATTGACTTCCTCCAGTTCACCCTTGTGCCGAGAGTTCTTTCCATGGATCAACTGCCCCTTGTTGATCTCTTCAATGGGTATTTAATACCCTCTTTCATGATATGGTTTCCTCTAGCGACATCCCACTTTTATGGATCTTTTTATCTATTTCCCTAGGGTTTTCCTAGAAAAGCTCGTCGTTCTCTCCTGCGAAGCTTTTCCTGATAAAATATTTCCTTTCTCTCCTGCAAGGGTTTTATGTTTTTTTAAACTTATCATATTTCCCAAGCTAAGTAACTTAATGGATAATTATCTCCAAATTCATTAATCTTATCTAGAATTGGATCTAGAAGTCATATCATCAAATACTTATCCATTCCATTTGTCAATGGGATTTCATTTGGAAGAATCTCATCTCTTGGTGTCTCATTTTCCAAGCGATTAAATTATCTTTATTTATTAAATAATAAAGTATTTACTTTCGTTGTTACACCTCTGACCTAGTTTTTTTTGTGACAACTCAGTCTAGCTTTGGTCTAGCATGATAGCAACAGAGTGCTACATAAGATGGAGGGGTGTTACATACTCCCCCCTTTCAATTTACACCGTCCTCTATGTATTACTACATCTTACAATTTATTTTCTCATTCGTAGGTGTTTGTTTCTGACATTACACGTTCCCATGGCCTTGCCACCTGAATCAAATCTTCCAATATATAGGTTACAAGGGAGTTCTACTAGGAAATCTCCTTCAATTGCTACCTGTAACATTTGTTTAAATCAATTTTCTCAGGTATGTCTTGCAATGTATCTCATCTCAAATTGTTTGGATGTGCAGCTTATGCATGTGTTCCTAAGGAGCTAAGAGGTAAGTTGGATGATAAAATTGAAAAATGCATATTTACTAGATATAGTGAGTAGTCAAAAGCTTACAAATTTTATAACATTGTCACCAAGAAGACCATCATCAACAAAGATGTTGTGTTCAAAGAACGAAAGTCATGGAATGGGAGTGTAAATAAGACAAAGTTTAATAGAAAATGAGAAATTACAGGCTTAAAGCAAGGATTGTAGAAAAAGGATTATTGCAGGAACCAAGAATAGATTTTGGAGAAATATTTTCTCCAGTAGTCAAATTGTATACCGTAAGAGTAGTTTTAGCCACAATACCTCTGAACAAGTGGAAAGTAAATCAGATGGATGTGAAATCATCCTTCTTGAATGGAATTCTAAAAGAATAAATTTATGTGCAAGAGCCTCTAGGATATGAAGTTGAAGGACAAGAAGATAAAGTTTACAGGTTAAAGAAAGTGCTCTATGGACTCAAGCAAACATCTAGAGCTTGATATAGCAGAATTGACAATTACATGAAGATTTTGATTGTTCATTTGAATGTGGATGACATGATTTGTATTGGTGATATTCAGTTAGATAAATCTAAAACAACCATAAAAGAAGAATTAGCCATTTAAAAATAATTTATGTGAATAAGAAAATTTCTTAATTATTAAAATCAGGCTTAAGGTACATACCATACTAAATATGATTAAAAATCTATAAATTATAAAATTAAACCATCTTTAACATGACTAACTTTAAATTATAAAAAAAAAAATTCAAAAATATAATAATAATATTAAAAAATAAAAATAACAAATATAATATTATTATGAAAATAAATTTCTAAAAAAAAATATAAATATTTTATATCAATTCAAAAATTTAAATCAACAAATTATTCTATACCAAGAAATTTAAATTTGAAGAATATTATATATTATATATATATATATAACCAACAATGATGGGATGAAAACATGTAATTATCCATTTATAATCATAATCCAATGTAACTCTAATTTATATACCAAAATACCTAAAAATTTATAGGTATCAAAATGTAAAAAATGTTTAGTTATCCATTTGTAGTCATCATATTTATATATAGATAACCAACAATGATCGGATAAAAAGATGTAATTATCTATTTATGATCATAATCATGTAACTATAATTTATATACCAAAATATCTAAAAATCTAAAATAATACTTATCAAAATGTAAAAATTTAAAGTAACACTTATCAAAATGTAAAAATTTAAAGTAATACTTATCAAAATGTAAACAATGTCTAGTTATCCGTTCGTAGTCATAATCCGATGTAATTATGTTGGTAATGCTAGGTAAAGAAGCAAATAAAGCGCTTCATTTTTGTATGACATGAACTTAATGCAATTTCCCATGGACCTTTCATGTTACGTAAAAGGATATTTTAAATGCTCATTATTGTACATCTAAAACATAATATTATGTAATAAATTATGGATTTTTTTTTATTAAAAGTGTGAACTAAACAATTTTGTTAACTAAAAATGTCATTTAAACCCTATATCCTCAAAAATAGAGATTACAATCCTCCATTAAAGCTAATGGATTTATTGTTAGTTTCACTAAATGACCAAATATTTCATCTCATGCTTCTATTGATATGTTGAGCCATATTCTAAATGCTTTTTCTTTTTTTGTCAAAGGAAATATAATTCAAGAGCATTCATTATGTAATATTAGAATGTGAGAAATAAACTGCACACCAAACTTCACTATCTATTATATTAAACATCACACACGCATACACATATGCAAGTATTGGTTTAAAAAAAAATTCTATATTAACCATACAATCAACTAGTTGAGGAAATATCTCAAACACACATTTATCTAAGAACGTATAGATCTTAACAACTCCTAAAAAATAGGAACCAACTCCTTTATTCAGGAACTATGACAACTAAGACAATAGGAATTATATTTCCAAGTCACCCCTTTAATGCCTACTTGTCTAAATCTTAATCAAGAAAGCCTATTTGTGATTCTAGTGTTTACAAATATAAAGAAGAATATGTCGATGTCCATATAAAGGAACAACCATCCACCGGAATTGTTGGGTCCCTATAATATTAGTGATCCCCCCATTACTATTGTCATTGTATCCCTTATTGTTATTATTGTGCCCCTATTGTCCCCATATTGTTATTATTTTTCCCCATAGAATCTCTTTATTGTTATTTTTGTGCCTTTATATTATTATTGTTAGGTCAGCTTGGATATATTGTGACCTCGTAGACTCCTATATATAGAAAGGAGGTTTTGTCATTTGAATCATCTAAGAATTGTTCATTTGTGTAATGTAAAGGAGGTCTCCCCCTTGAAGAGGCTTATTTCTAAAGCGTTGATCTATCTTTTCTATCTTTTTGTGAGCTAGTTTCATAACATTTGGTATCAAAGCTTTGGATTCTAGGGTTTCCCTGCTCCAAATAGGTCATCATGCCATTTTCACTATAACCTTTTTTTTGTGATGTTTCAAAAGATTAAAAAAAAAAACCATTTGGGCCGAAATAGTTTTGAAGTTTGGTTCCAAATTTCAGAGTTTCTCATGCTATATTTACGGAGATATGATCTGAGGAATTTGACATTTTTGCAGAATCCCAAATTACATTGCAAATTGGTGACTTGGGGAAAATCGTCATAACTTTTGATTTGAGAATCAAATTGAAATCTCGTAAGAAGTTTCAAAAAGGGGACGACCTCTAGTTTTCTGTGTATCAATTTCAGGTACTAATTCGAAACAATGACACATGGCGCGTCATACAAGTTCGCTCTATTGAACTAGCCTATAATCTAGTCACTGTGGGACATTTGGCATAACTCTTCCTTGGAGAATCCAATTTTGATCAGACTGGTGGCATTGGAAAGAGGGCACAGAGGGCTATTGTAGATCATGATTTCAGAACTGGAAGATCCAAAATTACAGAGGTACACCAGATTCAATATCGAGCTCCTACAAGTGAAAAAAGGTGTGTATTTTTTAAATTTTTGTTTAAGCTTGGTTTGAAAAATTAGTTTAAAGGAATTCAAAGGGCATATTGAAGCATTATTATCAGTAAGTTATGCGCCAAATAAAGAAAATGGAAACACATAGTAAGCAACCTGAAAGCTGTAGCATGACTCATGAAGAAGAGGAAGAAATGCAACATGATATATCAATATTACAAAACCAAGTGCAACAAATTTTACTCGCATAAAAGGTAACAAAAAATAAGATGGATGGTTTCAAGAAAGATGTAGAAGCTAAGATGGATGGTTTAAAGAAAGATGTAGAAGCTAAGATGGATGGTTTAAAGAAAGGCATAGAAGCTAAGATGAATGACTTGGAAGCTAAGATGGACGACATTGAAGCTAAGATCG
The DNA here is from genome assembly GCA_000404065.3 of Pinus taeda. Lineage (NCBI taxonomy): Eukaryota > Viridiplantae > Streptophyta > Pinopsida > Pinales > Pinaceae > Pinus > Pinus taeda. The sequence goes on from APFE030672352.1 coordinate 11,188, forward strand.
ATGGCATGGATGCTAAGATGGAAGCTAAGATGAATGGCATGTACAATAATGCAAGAATTGAAGATAAATTTGAATAAGTTGCTACAAGAAATGGTAACTAATGGTGAAAGGGTAGTAAATGAAACTCATGATGAGAAAAAAATAAGTGTTAATCATGATTTCATAGACTCTAATGTTGTATTGAAGACCCACCATGTTCCAAAAATCGATATGAGGAAGTTTGATGGCGAGGATCCTGGAACATGGATACTACAGATGGAGAAATTTTTCGATCTCCATAATGTGCAAAACACACAAAAGGTATGTATTGCAACTTTATATTTGGAACCAAATCAGTTTGTATGGTATCAATGGCTTTTCTATCATAAACAAACTGTCACTTGGGCAATTTTTATGGAAGAAATGATAACACATTATGAGGATACAAAAAGAAACACTTTTTTTAGCCAATTGATAAATATCAAACAAAAGGGTTCAATGATGGAGCACATTGAGGACTTCCAAAAATTGAACATAAGGGTAGAAGATATCCCAGAGGAGGATAGGATTGATGTGTTCATAGGGACTTTAAAGGATAATATCCAATAGGAGGTTCACCTTTGGGAACCTGATTTATTGGAGAAGGCATTTAGGTTAGCAAGAAAAATGGAAAGAAAAATGATGGCAACCAAGAAGCCTACCACTCAAAATATAAAGATGGAAGTGTTGTTTCCCCTAGCCTTCAACAATCTACAAGGTTGACACCACAACAATTGGAAGAAAAAGGAGCAAATGGGCTTTGTTACAGTTGTGATAGCAAATACACTAAAGGTCATAAGTGTGCTGAGAAGAAATTATTCTTCATAGATTGTGAAGATGAGGAAGAAAAGGAACAAGAAATGTCAAAAGAAGAGGATATACTCTAGGAGCGAACCCTAGAGAAAGAAGCAATGAATCTGACCATATCTTGTAATGAATTAGCTAGAATTGCCACTCCTCAAACTATCAATATAGAATGACATATCAAGAAGAGAAAGGTAATAGTGTTGATTGATTCGAGAAGTATCCATAGTTTTATTCATTGTAAGGTAGCAAAGGAATTGAATTTCTTCCTATATCCAGCACTAGAGTGTCAAGTGATGGTTGCAAGTGGAGGAACCATAAATTGCTCTGGAAAGTGCATAATATCAGTTATCCTGAGAGATATGTATTGAATAGCCCATGATTCCATTCCAACGGCTGGTGCTAATGTTGTATAGAGTCAAATGGCTACAACCTTGGACAATAGCTTTAATTTTCAAGAACTTTTCATGAAATTTTCTGCAGAAGGAAAGGAAGTTGAATTAAGGGGTATTGCAGGGAAACTGAGAAATATAATCAACTCTAACGATATGACAAAGCTTCTAAAGAAGTAACAATGAGGTGTAATTGCACAATTATGTTCACTAGAGGTACCCACATCGAAATCATCTATTTTTCCAGATCTCCAAAAAGTCTTGGACAATCATTCAAAGGTATTTGAGACTCCCAAAGGTCTCCAACCTATTCATGATCATCATCAAGCTATTCATTTGATTCCAGGAAGTGTTCCTTCAAACATCAGGCCGTACATATATCCCTATGCCCAAAAGAGTGAAATTGAACGTATGGTTGCAGTAATGCTAGAGGCTGGTATAATTCAGCCTAATCAAAGTTCTTTCTCTGCTCTAGTAGTATTAGTTCACAAGAAGGACGGATCATGGTGCATGTGTCCAGACTATAGGGAGCTCAACAAGCTCACTATTAAACATAAATTTCCCATTCCTGTCGTTGATGAATTATTGGATGAATTGCATGGATCAATTTACTTCACCAGGTTGGATCTTAGTTCAGGATATCATCAAATCAGAATGAAGACTGAAGGCATTCCAAAAATAGCATTTAGAACTCATGAGGGTCATTATGAATTTTTGGTCATGCCTTTTGGCCTTACTAATTCACCTTATACATTTCAAGGTTTGATGAATTCCATTTTCAAACCCTTCCTTAGAAAATTTGTGTTAGTATTTTTTGATGATATACTAATCTACAACAAGTCTTGGAAGGATCATGTCCAACATGTTGAGATGGTACTCAAACTATTGGAGGAGAAGCAATTATATGCAAAAATCTCCAAATGTTTCTTTTGAGTACAAGAGGTGGAATATATGGGTCATATTGTATCTCATGAAAGTGTTAAGGTACACCCTAGAATAATTAAAACCATTAAGGAATGGAAAATCCCCACATCCATAAAGCATATATGAGGATTTCTCAGGCTGACAAGGTATTATCACAAGTTTGTTAAGAATTATGGGAAAATAGCAGCACCTCTAACACCCACGCTTTACTTTTTTACAACATTATTCATGGGGTCATACATTTTACGCTCACGTTCCATTCATAGGCGGTTGGATACTTACTTTATCACGTAAGTATGAGACACACTTTTGTTCACGTCGATATATCCTATTAGAGTATAAAAATTTAGTGCGAAAAATTCGGCACTCACTATCTAAAAACAAACTATGTGCATTTTCATGTCGTCGAAGATCTAGAACGCTGATGAGCAACTGCTATTTTTAACAAGGCCGGCACGGAGAGGAAAATTTAACTCCACATCAAATACCCGTCATTTTTGTTTGTTATTTGATTCGTAATTTGGATTACACTATTAAACAAGTGTCAAACTTATTATTATTATTTTATATAT
>APFE030672352.1:15358-76043 GCA_000404065.3 Pinus taeda
TTCTGCAAATACTAAATTCTATTAACTATAAGGAAAAATATTTTTACATAAAGTCGAGGCCTCAGAAAACATAGTTTGAGAGCGCTCAAAACAACAGAACTGCCCCCTTACAAACAGAAGCTGGGGAGACCAGTTACAAAGAGCAAGAAACCAGATGAAAGACACTGAGAGTGACATGCTTAGATGAGAAGGAGAACTGAGCCACAAAAACACAAAATAAGTGCAAACCAGCATTAAGTGTATCACCAATTCCACAGCTAGAAGCCAGAAACAACGGGCCAAGAGTGCTGAAGCCTGACTGGGAGCTAGAATGCCTGTAGGTAATTATCTGAACAGTAGCCGAAACAAAAAAGAAAGAGGCAGTCCCAGGTGGCGCTACCCTTCCTTAGCTTTGCCATGATTCTTCTCCTCAGCCAAACCTGCACCGCCGGTCCTCAGACTCTCATTGTTGTCCAAATCGCTGACAGGGATAGCCATGGAATGGCTTGCTTCACCTTGAGTCCCTTCATCAACACCAGGTCCTGTATCTTCAAGGGGAGGAGTATTTTTATGAAATTCCCCCTGACCAGACTTCTCACTTTTCGAATTCTCCGGGCTATCTTTGTCCATGGAGTGCTCACTGCTTTGGGAAGGATCAGGAGCAATGCAAGCCAGAGGGGAGACCTGATTATCCTCATACGAAAGAATAATGGTAATGTGAGCAGTAATAAGAGGCCTGTTCAAATTACTTTGAAATTTAAAGTGCATGGTTTGGAAGGCATTGTTCGGAGTAGGCTTGCGCCCTGAGTTCAAAGGTGGCACAACCTCGTGGATGGGGGGAGGATTGTTGGGCCCCAACGCAGCTTCCACAGAATGACCAATCGAGGAATCCAAGCCATTGTCACGACGCTTCCCAGAACAATGTCTTTTGCCCAAACGAACCATAATGGCAGACAGGTTGTAGGGCGCAGAGAGATTATATACACCTGAGACTGTCGATCAGAGTCGGTTGAAACAATGGGGATGCCAGACAGAATGCACAGACCCAGATGCCGGCACAATACATCCAATGCGTAAATCCAGAACAGGGGAGAGCTTACCCTTGGAAAAGTTGGCCTGGGGCTCACGACAGTCAACCAGAATCAGCCGGTCACTATCTACCCCCGCTAACCAGGTTCTGTTGCCGAGAGACTGAGCATAAGGCGTGATGAAAACACTGAGGATCAACATGATTATAACAGTGGGAATGTTGCGTCGAACAGCGTGAGCCATTAATGCAAATCTGCTACTAAATCCAGCCTTAAAACCTTCCTCCCACTCGCACAAGGTGAAGTCATGGGAAGCCACGCTGCTCTGTAGCTGGCAGTACCAGGCTTTAATTTGCTGCATGATGTGCATTAAGAGTGATGGTGCCACTCGCATCCATGGGAGTTTCTTCTATCTTAGCCATTTCCTTCTGCACAAGATTGTTAAAATCCAGGAGTTGAGATTCAGAAATTAAATTAGTGAGTGATCCAACAAGTAGATGCATCCCACACTCAACTCCCATATTAGCTAATAGGTCCTCAGCTTTGTTCCCTTCCCTACGAATGTGTTTCAATGAGACCGCTCTGTGGGAGGAAAACCAACGTTCAATATGCTATAGCCTTTGTGCCATTCTCCAACTGTTATTGATCTTGGAGGAGGGGGATCCCTGTAGAATTCTCGAGACCATTTTGATGATGATTTGAGAGTCTCCTTCTATTATAAGAGGAAAGAGGTCCTTATCTTGCGCCAGAAGTAGCCCTTGCTAGAGACCTTCTAACTCCGCTGAGTTATTGGTGTCCCACCCTCGAGAGCCTAAGAAAGTTAAGATATGAGCTCTCTTGTGATCTCTGAAGATCCCTCCAAAGCGAGAGTTCCCTGGGTTACCCTTTGAGGCACCATCAAAATTTAGCTTATACATGTTCATGGGGGGAGGGAGCCATTTCTCCGGTGAGTGACCTCTCAGAATTTTTGTTCCTTTGATCAGATGTTCTTGCTTTCTATGGAATTTCCAATTATTCCATATTGATTGTTCCTGTGGGATAGTTGGGAAATCCTCTTGGTACCAGGTCTTGAGAGATATGGTTTCTTCAATATTTTGATTGATGATTTTCCATATGTCATCCAACAATTTGGTGTGATTCTTGAATATTCTACCATTTCTCTCCTTCCATATGGTCCACATAAAAAATCATGGGATGAGCTTCCAGAGAAAATTCAGGATCTTACTTTCATAGGGGTGGGGGTCCCAGTTGCGGACAGTAGCAGTTATATCTCCATTGGCTCTTCCTTCTTTTTTACAACGGAAACTGATTTTTTGCCATAGCTTGTGTGCCAACAGACAGTGATACATGAGGTGTTCAATTGTTTCCTCTTCGTTTTTACAGTTGGGACAGATGGAGGGTCCATAGAAGTTTCCTTTCCTCAGATTGTCCCATGTGAGAATCTTTTTGTGACAAAGGAACCAAAGAAAGGTAGACACTTTCGGCCAGATGGAGGGATCCCATATTTTACTCCAGAGCGAGTCCAGCACCATGTGTTCCTTGATAAGTATATTGTAGGCCTCTCTTGTGGAGTAGGTTCCCTTTTCTTCATATCCCCATCTGAGAATGTCCTTTTCCTCATAATATTGAATTTTCCTTTTCATTAGTTCTGTGTCCAGAGTTTGTTGGTCTTGCATCGCCCCCTGTCTTAAGATCTGAGGTGCTTTGAGCCACTCTCTGTAATCTTGGCGTGAGGAATTGCACCAAAAATTTCTTACCGTATTTTGAGGTTGCATATTCTGCTCCAGAGGTGTATTTGGAGGCAACAGGTCCCTGAGTTTGGGCATCTGTTGCCAGGAGTCTTCCCAAAACCTAGCATTACCACCATTCTTCACTTCCCAAAAGCTATGCTGTTGTATGAGGTTCTTGTGTTGCTTGGCCGAGTTCCACATGATTGAGCTTGTGCTTGTCTCTAATATTCTGATTAGTTCCTCCCTTGGGCAGTTTCCCACATATTTAGTTGTCCATAACGAGGCCCAAGGGGTAAGAGGGTCTAAAAGCCATTTCCACCAGATTCGATCCCCCATAACTACATTGTTGTGAGAGGGGTCCCTCAATCCGATAATGCCTCCTTTCTTTGGAAGACAAGTTGTTTCCCATTTAAGAAGAGCCCACTTTCGCTTGAGGCCGCTGCTGCCCCAAAGAAACGATCTTTGGATAGTTTTGATTTCTTTAAGAACCCATTTGGGAGCTGCAAGGATGGAGAAGAGGTATAAAGGCATAGCTTGAAGGACAGCTTTAATGAGGACAAGACGACAAGCCATGTTAAGTGCTCTGTGAGTCTAGGAGGAGAGTCACGCTTCCAGATTATCTAGAAGGATTCTCCAGGAAGAGTGCTTTAGGCCAGAGGCTATGAGCGGAGCGCCTAGATAAGAGGAGGGAAGTTTAGCAAAAGAGAAGCATAGGATGCGTAAAATGGCTGACTGAATGACTGAGGGGGTATGAAAGAAGAAGATTTGAGATTTGGAGTGATTGATAGAGGCACCAGAGGCTTCCGAGAAGTCTGTCAAAAGATTTTTGAGCTGACGAGCCTCTTGGACCAAGGGATGCCCGAAAAGCATATTATCATCAACAAATTGCTGATGAGTGAAAGCAGGGGAGTTGTGGAAGGTGAGGCCTTTGAGACAGAGAGATTGTTGAGCATGTTTGATACTTCGACCTAAACCCTCCGCCATAATAACAAACAGGAAAGGGGAGAGGGGGTCTCCCTGCCTGATGCCACAAGAAGGATGAAAGATAGCAGAGGGAATGCCATTGATTAAAATAGAGAAAAAGGAGGATGAGATGAGGCTCATAATCCATTGAACCCAGGAAGCATCAAAACCAAAAGCTATTAGAACCTTTTCAATATACTTCCAGCTAAGGCTATCAAAAGCCTTTGAAAGATCTAGTTTGAGTAGCATACCTGGCTTCTTGGATATCTTCAGAGAATGAATTATTTCATGGGTAAGGATGATCCCATCCGTGATCTGCCTCCCCTCAACATATCTGGATTTCTCAGGTGAGATGATGAGAGGAAGCAGGAGTTTGAGCCTGGAAGCTATGATTTTAGACACAATCTTATAGATTATGTTGCAGAGTGTTGTCGGTTTGTACTTGTCGGGTGTGCTTGGCTGATCCACCTTGGGGACCAGGGCTATGAAAGTAGCATTTATCCCTAGAAACATCCATCTTAGAGAGCAATACTCTTCAACCACCTGCCAGACCTGCATCTTCATCAGGTCCCAGAAGTTGTGGAAAAAGTTAGAGGTGAAACCATCTGGGCCTGGGGCTTTGCCTGCTTTTAGTTGTCGTACAACAAGTTCCACTTCTTGGAGATCAACAGGCTTGGGAAGCATTTGGTTATGCTCTTCTGTGATAAGTTTTGGAATATTGCGAGTAATTTTCTCTATGGCCTGAGATCCGCCATTTTTTGGCTCTTTATGCACCTGCTTGAAATAATTTAAAAGCTCAATCTCTATTTCTTCATGCTTTTCCATTTTGATTCCCTGCTCGTTTTTGAATATGAGTTATATTGTTATGCATCCTGCGCTGGATTGTAGTGCTATGAAAGAATTTAGTGTTTTTCTCTCCATCTTTGAGCCATCTGATCCTTGATTTTTGTCGCCACAACATTTCTTCCTGCTTTTCCTTTTCTGCTAGTTGCATTTCAAGGGTTTTTTCTTGTTCTGCCACGTCCTATAATCGGCCATTTGTGATGATCTTCTGCTGTAGCTGCTTCATTTCCAGCTCAAGGGTCGCTTTCCCCTGAAAGATATTGCCGAATGAAGTGTGATTCCAATACTTGATCTTGCCTTTTAGGTGCTTGAGCTTTTGTTGGAATTGGAACATTTTTGAGCCTGGAGGAGGATAGAAGCTGTTCCATTCTGTATTGATTAATTTGTGGAAGTCCGGATGTGTCAACCAGAAGGCTTCAAAGCGAAAAGGCCTGCGTATATTGTTTCCCGTACGAGACCATTGGAGGGAAATGGGCCAATGATCAGAACCCGAGAAGGGCAGAATGGAGGCTGCAAAATCACCCCCAAGATGAATGGCATTATCTGAGAGTAAAAACCTATCCAACCGAGAAGCGATTTGCTGGTTCCCTGCTCGTCTGTTTTTCCAAGTAAATACTCCATTATTGAAAGGGAGGTCGATAAGCCAGTTATTCTGAATGAAGTCCTTCAAGAGCGACCCTTCCTGAGAACTTATGCATCTGCCCCCTCTCTTTTCTTCCAGTCTTGTTATCATATTGAAGTCGCCTCCTGCGATCCATAAAGGGTTCAATCTGTTGTGGTTGAGAGTAGAAATGGATTTTAGGATATCCACTTTTCGAGATGTATCCTGTGGGAAATAAACATTAGTTAGGAGCCCATGTTGATTTGTGCCTATGATATGAAAAATTGCTTGGAGGAAATTCTTGTGTGCATGGAAATTGTTAAGCGTCATAGCTCTCGAGTCCCATATAATAGCGAGGCCTCCCGAGGAACCATCCGCATCTACTTCTATGTTATGACTCCCAGGCCAGAATTTAGCAACTAATCTATCAAATGCATTAGAATTACATTTGGTCTCTTGCAAGAATAAAACTTGAGGGTTTTCTTGCTTTATCATGTTTTTAAGAATTCGGGTCTTCCTTGGGCCATTAAGCCCTCTTATATTCCAAGATATTAACTTCATTGGGAAAGAGTGTTTTCAGGATGGTAGTACTTGGTTAACTTGGCATACTTGCCGGAATCCACTAGAATTTGACCTACCTTGATTGTTCTTTGTAGAACAGTTTTCCTTCCTCGCTTTTTGATGTCTTTGGCTATGAGTCGACCATCCCATGGACCTCCTATCTGTATACCTAAATATTTTTGCCTCTGCGCTCGAGATAACACTTCTTCCAGGTTCTTAAGTTGTCATGCCGGAATGTTGTCAAAGTTGTTTGTTGTGCAGGCTTTTCCTAGACCAGGTAGGTCCAGATCCCCAATGTCTATTGTTTCTGTTTCTTCCTCCATAAATTGGGAGTAATCTGATTCTTCCATCGGTTCCTCTTCTAGGCTGGCATTTGAGCTTGGAATCTCCAACTACATGACTTGAGTATTCCATAATGTTTATTTTTGCTTGTCTGAGGTAGAAGCTTCCTTACCTTGAGTATCTGCTTGTGGCATTGTGGGATTTCCCTTCTTTGAGTGGTCGTCGCTCATTGTCTCTGGCTCCGGTGGATTCGTTTGCATTTCCAGCTGGTTAGCTAAGACACCAAAACTATTGCTTGTTGAGGGCCCGGGTTGGCTGGTTTGCGCTGCCTTTGGTTTTGGAGCATGTTTGTTGTGGGCTTTCCGGCGATTTGTGACTTTGATAAAGCCACCTGCTTCAGAGGCTTCCAGATCAGAGGCAGGAGAGGGTTTCTGCGTTAGTGGGCAGTCTCTGAATAAGTGCCCAAGGGCATGACGTCTTCGGCATCGAAAAGGCACATGTTCATAGTCAATCGTGTGAATCCATTCAATGTCATAGTGAGATATGCTTACCGCATCTGGAAGAGCCTGATTTAGATTCATATATACACAGATTCTGGCAAAAGAAGTGTATTTGCATGTCTTCGTTTCCTCTGCAATTTTGATAAACTCGCCCAGAGTGTTTCCTATCGCCTGTAGGGAGTCTTCCTCCCAATATTCCACCGACAGCGAGTATAAGCGGATCCACACCGGAGCACAGCTGAGGTCCTCCTTGTCTGGGTTGAAGCGCTCCACCCATCCTCTGAGAAACAGACTGGCTGCATTGAAGAAGTAGGGCCCACTGTCTAGAACCCTGTTTCTGTCCTCCAAGCAGTTGAAGATAGCAGTGAAGAACCCTTTATGTCCCAGCTGCAAGGTGATATGTCCCTTTGGATGCCATTTCGCATTTATCCTGTCTCTTAATGCTTTTTCAGCTGGCCATAAACCGATGAATTTCCCTATTAGAGCATGATCTTTCAGGAACTGGATCTTTGCATCGATTCGATGGCCTGGTAGTTCTACCCTTGGGCGTACAGAGGCCACTGGTTTGCATGTAGCAGAGCGTACTTCTGGTGGCTTTTTGTCCTGTTTCGTCTGTTGGCCTTTCGGACCTTCATTATTCTCATTATGATTTGCAGTTCCCTTTCCTTCCTCATTCAGAAACTGTTCATTGTCGCTTTGCGGGGGAGGTCTATCGCCCTCCCCCAGCAGGGGCTCCATGAGGTCGTGTGCCCTTCGTCCGGTGTATGAATGGGCCTAAATCCGTCAGAGATTGCAAGTATTCTGCAGTTTTGCAAAGCTTGTCGTCATTGCAAATGTATAAACCCTAGAACGCAGAGCGTCGAGAGTTCATATTTCTTACTAAACACCGTATGTTAGGTATGTTGTTGGGGCCTTCGTTTTTAGTTTTTGCTGGAAGACCATATTCTTATAACTTTTATCTTTTATAATTTTATTTAATATTTTTGAAACTTGGGTTTTTTATATCTTTTATCTTTTATATTTTATTTAATATTTTTTAAAACTTAAGTTGTTTTAACATTATTAAGATAAAAAAGTTAATCAATAATTGTGAATGGAAACTGATCCATTTATGCAAATAACCATGATCGAATACCCATGTCCAAATATATAAAAAATAAATATTTCACCATTAATTTTATAAATATTTTACCATTAAAAAAACACTTGTGAAAACATGTCTAGAAGTGCATGTCACCTGTTCGTTTGTCACGAACGTAGCAGTTTTATATGGATAGGTTTTTTCATCTCTCGATGACTTTTTGGACTTGGAATAAATATAAAGTTTGAGTGTACAATAAAAATTCTATGACTATGGGGATGAAATGACACCTACGCTGTAAATTTTTGAAAACATGTCTAGAAGTGCATGTCACCTGTTCGTTTGTCAGCAACGTAGCAGTCCTATATGGATAGGTTTTTTCATCTCTCGATGACTTTTTGGACATGGAATAAATATAAAGTTTGAGTGTACAATAAAAATTCTATGACTATGGGGATGAAATGACACCTACGCTGTAAATTTTTGAAAACATGTCTAGAAGTGCATATCACCTGTTCGTTTGTCAGCAACGTAGCAGTCTTTTTGGACATGGAATAAATATAAAGTTTGAGTGTACAATAAAAATTCTATGACTATGGGGATGAAATGACACCTAGGCTGTAAATTTTTGAAAACATGTCTAGAAGTGCATATACCTGTTCGTTTGTCAGCAACGTAGCAGTTTTATATGGATAGGTTTTTTCATCTCTCGATGACTTTTTGGACATGGAATAAATATAGAGTTTGAGTGTACAATAAAAATTCTATGACCATGGGGATGAAATGACACCTACGCTGTAAATTTTTACATGTCCACGTCCATATTAATAAAATTAGTGCGAAAAAGTCGGCACTTACCATCTAAAAACAAATTACGTGCATTTTCGTGTCTAAGAAATATAAAACGGTGAGGGCAGCCTGAGAAGTTCTTCGTGAGTTCTGCACGGGGAAGGAAAGTTTCTTTGCACACCAAATATCCGCCACTTTTATTTCTCTTCTGACTCGCAACCATGATTGGTACAAATGTTAAATAATACCAATGTTAATTTTGAGACCATAACATTTTACGGATTTCGTGCTAAAGAGTACGCTGAACGCTAAACGTGGCTGGAATATTGATAGTATTTACGCTTCAATTATCTCGTGGCTATCAATTTATGCTCCAAATTCGATCTCCTTTCGATCGAATATTTTAATGTGGTACATCTTTTCTACGTTACGATAGCTTGTCATCATTATTATGTATAATTTTTTAGGTTAGACGTTGTTTATTAATCACGAAAGATATAAAAAATAACATTAAAAATATTAGATTTATCACGCCATTAAATTTACCAACCTATTCCCTTCGATATAAAAGCACATTTTGAAATATTCGATATGACATCAGATTGATGACGTCATCGTTGTAGTCGTTAGAACACCGACATCATTATATTCTAAGCAGTGGTCTATAACGCGATTTTTTGAAAGTTTTTTTGGTGGATTTTTCTGGTCAAAATCCGGCAGCAATTCATTGGAATCCCAAGTTTGATAGCTAGTTTCTGCACAATCAATGACTCCCAGGGGTTTTTCAGGGCGCTGAATCCAAATATGCAGTTAAAAAACCATTTTAACTGCTAAAAATCAAGATTTAACCTCATTTCTTCCGCCGGATTCCGTCACCGGAATCTCCAAAAAATCGCATTATAGACAACTCCTTATTATAATGATCTTCGATATGACGTCACATCATCGTTAAATCATCTTATTAGGCCTTCTTTTTGCTATAAAAACATGGGTTGCATGCAACTTACTCATCACTACTCAGATTTCGCACTGAATGTTCTTCCGAGAGTTTGCGTTACTTCGAAATAATTGCAGTCCAATGGAGACGGTAAACAACCTTGAGAATGTGCTCAGCATGAAGGGAGGAAATGGAGATTCAAGTTATGCCTACCATTCTCCGTCTGTGAAGGAAATTCTATTAACCTAATGAAGCCCTGCTGCTTAAATCTTAGTTCCCATAGCTTATTGCACTACACCATATTATTACATTCAAGTTTGTGCAGTTAAAGCTTGTTTTGGCCCTTAAGCCCCTCTTGGAGCATGGGATCTACCAGAACATCAGATCTTTGATAAAGGCCATAGATGTTGTGTTTCGCATCACAGACTTTGGGTGTGCAACTGGGATGAATACTCTTCTCATAGCTGACACCATTGTCACAGCTGTCAAATCCATTTTTATTCGCGATTGTGTAGACGTACCAGAATTCCAGGTTCACTTCGTTGATCTTCCATCTAATGATTTCAATACATTGTTTCGAACATTGCCTCCATTTCGAGGTGCACTTGAAATTGTATCTAGAGGTGGAAGAACAGGACTACCAACAGCAACAGCAGCAGTGCACAGTGAAGTTAAGCCTCCAGTGACTAGATGTTACTTCGCATCAGCCGTGTCGGGATCTCACAATTGAAAATAGTTAAATATTATTTTTTATTAATGGAGAAATGGTTACATAATTGTAACGTATCTCCTTAGTTTAGGATTTGTTCCTAGAGTTTAGGAGTTTGGTTCCAACTTCCTGATTTCTAAAGTTGTACTTAAATGATGTAATCTTTCGTTGATTGTAATAGAGTGTACAAGAGTGATCTCTCTATTTTGAGTGTAGTCCCCAGGGGCAGGGCACACTTGTGAGCTACATCTCCTTCTCAATTCTGTTCACATTTTACCTTGGTATCAGAGCTCAGATTGGGTGAGCCTAATCTTGTATCACCTTTGTCGCTGAAGTGCCTTTTGTAGCTAGCTTGCTTGTGTGGTCGAATTGCCTGTGTGTCTTGAAGTGCCTCAGTGGCCGCGTGTACATAAGAGCTCTGTGCTCAATTAAGCTGGTGGACTGCAGAACACCTAGCTCGGACTTGGAAGTTTTTTTTCCTGAGTAAAAGGGGGTTGACGCGGGTTTCTAGCTCGGGAGTGCGCCAGAATACTGGATCGGCACAACTGTTTGGTAATTAAGCGCGCCAACGCGCAAAGGTACTAGATTGACGCGGATTTTTACGGGAAAAGCGTGCAAACATTTTTGCCTCGCACCGATTTTTTCTTGGTGCGGATTTTTCGCTCGGGAGAGCGCCAATCCATCTTCAAGGATATTTGCGGGAAGCCTCATCTTCGTTTGGCGATTTGTGAGGGGTGCAGATCAGCGAAGTTGCAGATCTATCCGGGAGAGGCAGATCGGATCAATTTTGATCAGATTGATTTATCGGCTGTATTGAAAACGCCGAATTTGCTCATTGGAGCGGGATTGCCAGACACTGTAGATCGGTGGCAGAGAAGTGCCAAATCGATTTGACAGGTATCGTTTTTTTTTATTGTTGGGTAGATTCATTTATCTGATCAAAATGAGTAATACGATGGAATCTTACCTTCACGAGTCTGGTAAAATCAATGGATCTAACTTCACGAATTGGAAGTTTAAGATCGAGACCTTGCTTGAGGGTGCGAATGCTTGGTCCATAGTTACAGGTGATGAGCTGAAGCCGAACGCAGGGACACAGGAGCAAGAATGGGAAAAACGAGAGAACAAGGCAAAAGTTTTGTTGAAGATGTCCATGAAGGACAGTATTATCCCGTACATCAAAGGATGTAAAACGTCCTCGGAGGTCTGGACGACCATCAAGAATCTGTATCAGACCCAGAACACAAGTCGAATTATGGCGCTTAAAAGCAAGCTATTTTCAATGAGGATGGACGGAAGGGAGACTGCTGCTGCATTTGTTGCGCGGATTAAAGATGTGAAAGACGGATTGGCAGACATCGGAGAGGCGGTGTCTGACTCTGATCTTGTGTCAATCACACTGAGTGGGATGCGTGGTGAATTTCGAATGTTCGTCACTGGATTGGCAGCAAAGAAGAAAGCGCCCACATTTGAAGATCTGACAGGGATCTTGCTGCAAGAGGAGGAGCGGCGGTAGAACTTGAACCCCCAAAATGATGATCTTGCGTTGATGGCGAAACGATGACCATTTAGAGGAAAGCAGCCACAGCAGCGATCACAACAGAAAGGAGGAACATCATAGAAGAATTCGCATAAATGTATGCTTGCAAATCATTCTGTAAAGAAATGTCATTATTGTGGAAAGAAGGGTCATATACAGAATGAATGCTTTAAGAAGCAGGCTGATGATGCAAAGAGGAAGCAGGCAAATGCAAAGCAGAGAGGATACTTTGTTGAAGAAGAAGATAAGGATTTCAGTCATGAATTTCGACTGTTCACACTCGACTGTGCCCTTTCAGCATCTAATGAGGACGATATTTTGTATGTCGATTCCGGAGCATCCTCACACATGACAGGTAAAAAGGAATTTTTTGATAGTCTTGAAGAAAGTACAAATGGATCAAAAATTTATTTAGGAGATGATAGTGGATACGAGATTAAAGGTTATGGGGTGATTCTAGTTAAGTTATCAAATGGAAAAATTAGTCACCTTAAAAATGTTTTATATGTACCTGGAATTAAGAAGAATCTGATATCTGTATCCATGATGACTGATCAAGATATGCAAGGCGAGTTCATCAAGACTCATTGTGTGATAAAGGATTACAGGAATGAAATAGTTGCAACAGGCATGCGAGTTGGAAGCCTATACAGACTGGATGCAAAGAGTATACCAAAGCGAGCCATGGTTGCAGGACAATCGACAGCCGAACAACTTTGGCATCAGAGGTTCGGTCACTTGAATTTACAGGACCTCATGTTATTACAGAAGAAAGGTATGGTTGAGGGGCTCCCTATCTTTCGTAATATTCAGTTAAATTGTGATGGATGTGCCCTAGGTAAAATGCATAAAGAACAGTTTCCTGTGCATCATAAGAGGAAGGTAACATATGTTTTAGAACTAGTGCACACTGATGTATGCGGACCTATGCAGACAAGGTCGCTAGGAGGAGCATATTATTTTCTGTTATTTACTGATGGTTGCACTAGATATTCATGGGATTATTTTTTGAGTAAGAAAAGTCAGACTTTCCAGTGCTTTATAGAATTTAAAACATTGGTGGAGAAACAGTTTGGTAAGAGTATAAAAATTCTCCGATCTGATCAAGGGGGAGAATACAAGCTAGGGGAATTCATGAAATTCTACAAATCTCATGGGATTGTTCAGCAGTATATATTGCCACACACACCACAACAGAACGGAGTTGCAGAGCGCAAAAAAAAAACCTTGGTGGAGTGCGCAAGGAGCATGCTACAAGGTAAGGGTCTATCTAATAGTTTTTGGGCAAAGGCTATTAACACTGTTGTATATTTGAAGAACATAAGTCCTACTAGGTATCTTGGCTTAAAAACTCTTCTTGAAGCTTTATATGGATTTAAACTAGCAGTAAACCATCTAAGAGTATTTGGGTCAAAAGCATTTGCCCATATACCCAAAGCTGATAGGAAGAAATTAGACCCTAAATTAGTTAAATGCATCTTTGTTGGTTATGGCACAGAATTTAAAGCATATAAATTATTCAATCCTGAGTCTCATAAGACATTTGCAAGAAGGGATGTAGTGTTTCATGAACAGGTACAAGAAGGGAAAGATGACGTTGGTGATGATTGGCACATTCCATTGTTGCTGGATGAAAGCAGCGAGGATGAAAGAGAGCAGGAGCAGAAAGAAGAGCAAAAAGAAGAATAGGAAGAAGGTGATAATGCAAGCCCAGTTATAGCTGAAGAAAACAAATTTGAGGTAAGTCCCCTACCAAGGAGATCAGGTAGGAAGACTCAAAAGCCATTAAAATTGAGAGACTATGCTTTGATGTTAAATGTTTTGAACATTGTAGAGCCCACTAATTACAAAGAAGCTAGTCAATTTAAGGAGTGGAGAGTTGCAATGAATGAAGAAATGGAATCAATTCTTAGAAATGATACTTGGTATTTAGTTGAGTTGCCTAAGAATAAAACACCCATAGGATGTAAATGGTTGTTTAAACCAAAAAAGAATGTAGACGGACGTATAGAGAAATTAAAAGCTAGGCTGGTTGGAAAAGGATATTCACAGCAGGAAGGTATAGATTTTGATGATACTTTTGCACTTGTAGCAAAGTTAAATACAATCAGAATGCTTATTGCTTTAGCTACTAAATGTAATTGGGAGTTACAACAGCTTGATGTTAAATCTGCATTTTTAAATGGTGATTTAAAAGAGGAAATTTACTTAGTACAGCCAGAAGGGTTTGTAAAGCAGGGGCAGGAACATCTTGCTTGTAGATTCAAAAAGGCTTTATATGCTTTAGAGCAAGCACCCAGGTCTTGGAATGAAAAGGTTGATTCTTTTTTTTTAGAGCATGGCTTTCATAGAAGTTTAAATGACCCAAATTTGTATACCAAGTACAATAATCAGGGGCAAATTATTTTGATTTCTTTGTATGTAGATGACATGATTATAACAGGAGATGCAGATGATTTATACAAAGAATCAAAAGGCTTATGACACAAGTTTTTGAGATGAAAGACCTCGGAAGCCTTCATTATTGTCTGGGACTAGAAGTGTGTAGAGATACTGGACAAACTTTTCTTACCCAAGGGAAGTATGTCAGAAATATGTTGGAAAAGTTTGGTATGGATCAGTGTAGATCAACAACGACACCTTTGCAGCAGAATCTGAAGTTGAGCAGTGACGATGGCACTACAGAGGTTGATGCTACAATGTATAGACAACTGGTTGGCAACTTGATATATCTTACAACAACCAGACCTGACCTGTCATACTCTGTTAGTGTGTTGAGCCAATTTAATCAAAACCGCTTGAAAGTCACTGCGCAGCAACAAAAAGCGTGTTGAGGTATCTTTGTGGTACTGTTAACTATGGTATTTTATAGATTGACACATCTAATGTTACTCTAGCAGTTTTTTCAGACTCAGACTGGGTAGGTAACTTGGATGATCGAAAGTCCATCACAGGTTATGCATTCAGCATAGGATCCAGGGTCATAGCATGGAGCAGCAAGAAGCAGAGTACTGTAGCTTTGTCATCGTGTGAAGCTGAGTATCAAGCATTGTGTGCAGCAACGTGTGAAGCGATCTGGTTGAGAAGGCTTCTCAATGATGCAGGAAAAGAATAGAAGAATTCCACCTCCATCAAAAGCGATAACCAGAGCACCATTAAATTGGCACACAATCCAGTGTTCTTCATAAAAACACCAAACATATAGACACTCAGCTCCATTTTATCAGAGAGAAAGTACAATCAAAGGAAATTATTGTTGAATATTGTAAAACTTGTGACAATGTGGCTGATATTTTTACAAAGCCTCTTGCACGAGTGAAGTTTGAATTGTTTAGAGGAATGTTAGGAGTCCAGGAGAACCATTTCTCCATTAAGGGGGGGAGTTGAAAATAATTAAATATTATTTTGTATTAATGGAGAAATGGTTACATAGTTGTAATGTATCTCCTTAGTTTAGGATTTGTTCCTAGAGTTTAAGAGTTTGGTTGCAACTTCCTGATTTCTAAAGTTGTACTTAAATGATGTAATCTTTCATTGATTGTAATAGAGTGTACGAGAGTGATCTCTCTGTTTTGAGTGTAGTCTCCAGGTGCAGGCCACACCTGTGAACTGCATCTCCTTCTTTTCAATTATGTTCACATTTTATCTCTCACTACATGCAACTTTTCCCACGGCAAACCCTCCATTTCTGCCATTCCTCCACCAGCCTCCATTGGCTTTCACAAGTGAGTGAGAAAGACATTAAGCCCTATAGTTATGTCATTTAATTTTCCCATCTGACCAAATCTAGTTTAATACTGATGAAGACGATATATTATTAATCGTTTTCAATTTTAGGTTCCTGCTAGCATTGAGGACAGATGTTCCCCTGCTTGGAACGGTGGGCATGTCTACATATCAAGTGATGAAGTAGCCGATGCCTATCTCAACCGATTCAAACAAGAATTTGCAACATTCTTAGGTGCAAGAGCGGAAGAGATTATTCCTAGAGGATGTTTGTTCATCGCTCTCTTGGCCCGTAACTCTATAGACATAAAGGAACAAAGCAGGTTGGGAGATTGTTCTTTTCACTTGGAAGTTGCATTTCAGGAGATGCTAAATGAGGTAAATTATATAATTCAATATTGTTATCTCATAATTAGGTTTTAATACATTCAGTATGTGATCGAGATTTTGTTGGCAGGGTCTGATTGAGGAGGAGAAACTAGACTCCTTCAACATTCCCTACTATGGTCCAAGCGTGGGGGAGCTAAAGATCATAGTGGAGACGGAGAACTCTTTTGAAATAGACAGCGTGATGACTTCGAGTGGGTTTCCTTTACATCCATTGATAGAGGTTAGAGGGGGAGGAGGAGATGTTTGGTGGAATAGTAGGAAAGCATTACAGAGCCTTGTTTCAAAAATATTGTGAGAGCCCACTTTGGATGGAATCAATATCTTATAGATGAATTTTTCTCTAGGATTGAGAAAAGAGCCGCTGTGAAATCTGGAGAGTACTTGCCCAATACACTTGACCTGGTCATTGCGTTTCTCCTTCGCAAATGATACACTTTATCAGCTCGTTGAATCTGGGTTACCTCCATTCGCGCTGTATAACTCAATAGACACATAAATGGTGCTACATAGAACGTTGTGGTCGCGATTAGTTAAACATGCCTCAAGGGTAGCGTTTTTCTGAGAAGCCCAACATGTAATAGTTATTGAATAATAAAATATTATCTATATTTTCTGCCCAGTTTCATTTTTCTATTAAGATTAACTTTTCAGACTTCCCATCAAAATTATTATGTTTCATATGTGTCATTATAATATTTTGTAATTTTTATATTATATATAATAATACTACTTACATTATATTTTAGAAAATAATTTAAAACTATTATTAAATATACTAAAAAATATACAAACATATAATATAATATATATATTATTAGTGTTTCAATAAAATTGAAAATAAAGGGGTTTCATATGAAATTTTTATAGATATAAATAAAATAATTAAGAACTATTATAGATCCATTTTAATGTTAATTTTTAATCTACCAAGGTTTAAGTTTTGGATTCATAAAAGGTTTGCATTTTGTCGGGTTTGATCCCTCTAGGAATTTGGTAAAGTCACTTAGCTTAATTATACTTTGTATTTATATTGAAGACATCCAACATTTCAAGTCGACATTGCACGCATAATAAATAATAATTAAGCACAACGCTATAAAAAGTGCAAGGAAAAGGATTATTCAACCTAATGAAATGTGTAGATATTAAATATAAAGAGTGCAAAGAGTTAAGTTGATAGAAGGGAAAGATGATAAGTATTGAAAAGACTATTTGAACCAATAAAATGTGCAAATTGTGACTATAGATGCAATTAATTATAGTTGGACAAGGGAGGTTAGTTTGATTAATTTAAAAAATAAATAAAAAAATGTCATATGAATCAGTGACATATAAATCAAGTTGTAATTTTTTGGGAGTGTGATATTGATTACCGAGAATATTGGCCAATAATATTGTATTAAAATCTAAAATTCTCCATAATAAAATGAAAATAAATATCCATAAATAATATTCCATATTTATATATATTATTTTTTATTATTTAATATTGATTATTTAAGTAAAATGAAAACTTACCCGGTCTTTATTTTTTTTTAATTTAGTAACATAAAATTGTAGATTTATGTTTATGGAACTTTACAAAGAATTTAATTTATTAGAATAAATTATTTCCATCTTTATGGACAGTTTCTCTAGTTTCACGTGTACCGTTATTTTTTTAAACCCCAACATTTTTTATGGACCGATATTTCCAATTATGCTATAAAAATTTAGTGCGAAAAGATCGGCATTTCCTTGTGTCAGAAGATCCATGGGACGATTGGATTCTTACTCTATCACTCAATTATGAGATCACTTTCAATCGATTTTTTCTAATGAAGCACATATTTTCTGCTAACATGTCAAAATTTAGTCGCTAACATGTCATTATAATGTATAATTTTTCAGGGTAGAAGTGGTTTATTAATCACAAAGATATAAATATCATTAAGAGTATTAAATTTATCAACGTTCTAACGTTACAATAGTCATCCATATGTTAGAAGACTCTTCCATATAAAAGCAGCTTTTAAAATATTCGAAAGTCATTTCTGTATGACGTCGTATTAATGATATCATCGTCATAGTCATTTTTTTGTAACGTCATACTAGTGACGTCATTATAGACCACATTTCTAAATGTCTTTGATATGTGGAGATAGGCATCATTTTCTATTCTTTATATACATAATGTTATAACACGCTATAACACTTAGAAGCGAAATATTATATATTTATTTGAATAAAATCTAATATTAAAAGATGTTATAAAATTTAATATACTTAATATTATAAGACATTTGTCCAACACTTTATATGGTAACAAGCATGTATTAAAACATATTATTAATTTCATTTGAAAACAACATTTATCTTACAATGAATACACAATAGATTTGGTTGTTAAATCGAAGAAATAATATTTCATCTGTTTCATTAAACCTAGACATTTTATGATTTAGGATGCAAGGAATAATGCACATTATCTCATAGACGCAAATTAGTGTCCCTATAATAAGATGAACACCATCTTAGAGAATATGAAGTTGGAATTGAAGATGATCAAACATTGAAGTCGAATTAAAACTGTGGATCAGAATATAAATTCACACAGGAAATAGAAGATAAATGATGATTTCTAAATACATGCAAAAATGTTTCTAATTTCATATTCTTGGGTTTGAAATTGAAAAATGTGATCTTCCATTTCCCAAACCTTTAAATTAATTCGTTGAATTATGACTTAGACAATGGATATTTAGAGTATATGAAATTGTGACCATTCAAAAGAGTTTTAATTTATAAAGAATTGAAATTCATCAAATCCAATTCTAATATATGACATTCCTATGAGCATAAGAATATGGGATATATGCAATGTACTAACTACTCACATTCACAATTCTAACTTACAGTTCCTCGTAGATTTTTCATTTCGTTTAAATAATTGCTTGATCAACCACCAACTACATAGTCCAATGAAGACGGTAAACACCCTCAAGAATGTGGTTTTCCTGAAGGGAGGAAATGTACATTCAAGTTATGTGTCACAATCCCATGATAGTCGCACCAATTAGATTATCGTGGGCATGTGTCATTAGCGAGGTTCACTGTTATGGTGAAACCAACTTACAATTACTTAACTCCTGAACTACACCTATTGTGTACACTCATTGATTTGTTGTAGCTACTTAACCTTGAGAAATTAATATTTTAATCTATTACATGAGTTTACAGTGTCCTTATTTACATTAAGTGTTATGCAACATTGAATAATATAAACTTAATCATATGCAATAGTGTGAAAATAAACCAGCGATAACCAAGAGCGTACCAATAGAATTATAAAGTAAATTAACTTCTTTATTATTACAAAAGTGCTTTTACATCAAGTGCAAGGTTGGATGAGTTGGTTACAACTCTCATTTAACACATTAAAAAATACATGTACAAAAACTAGACTTTACAGCCAAATATAGGGCAACCAAAGATTCACCATTTACAAGCAAACATACCACATAAAACTCTTGCACGAATTATGTCTAGCTTTCACAAGATGAGCACATATCTTCTACACCTTCTTCTTGCTTCACCCACTTCTTCTGTTGTTTGATGCCTTACATGGTCTCTGGCATACCACAAACTTGTGTGTTATGTGGTGTGTGAGTGGATGTCACGTTGTCCACATCATCAATTTTATTTATATGTGACTTGTCCATCATTATGGTTTCAAAGCCATTCGTCGATGCCCTCCCAACATAGCAGACTGAATAACATATGTTTTGAGCACACCCGCCTATTGCACTTTTGTACACACCAAGAAAACTTGACCACAACCACCACAGCACCTCGCCTTCGAGCGACCACATAAAGGGTGCACGCCTTCATGCCATGCACTACATGTGATGTTTCATGAGACTATGCATTATCCAACTTGCCCGACCTGCACAAAAACTTGGCTCGTGTGTCCAACATGCCACACTTGTGCTCCACACCCATCGTTTCACCTAACTTGGGCACGCATGGCTATAAAGTCCTTAATTCATCTCATGTGCACCTAATTGGGCACTCAACTTACCTTGTGCTAATGGTGTTGATTTCAGATCCTAAGATCCTCCCCTAACTCGAGTCGTTGCCATCGTCACTAATCTCGCATTTTAAGCTAAGTTTGCATCAATATTAATAATCTCCTTCTTCCATCACCACAAAAAATCCATCATTTCCTGGCCAATTTCCTCTAATGCATTCTTCCAACACATGAAGTATTCTCTCTTATTGTTTCTCTTGACTCAAGTAGTCATCAGGTTGAAAATATTCTCCAAAATTATTTATGGTTGGTCTACAATCACGATGGTATTGATCTCTCAGTATCATCCATATCAATTCTTCCTTTCTTTAAATACTTATTTTGAACACATGATGTTTGGAATTCATGTGGCTTGACACCTCATGATCATAAGAAACCTCTCCAATTCTTCTCTTCACTCTGAATGGACCCACGAACTTCCTCGTCAAATACTTCGGTGTCCGCTTTGGTATAGGAAACTACTCATTTGAAATTCTTAAAAAAACCATATCTCCAACCTCTAAATGTGTATCCCATCTATCCTTATCTTCCCATATCGTCATTTTGTCTATTTCTTCGTTGACCAACTCAAATGGACTATACCTTATCCTAGAACTCTTATGTAAATTATAGTTGAACTGTGTTATGTCCAACAACTCTAGCCAATTATTTTGATCAACCTCGTCACATAGTGTCCCAAGTAGTCTTCCAACAACGATTTGATGAATTTAGTTTTCCCATCAGCCTATAGATGGTACCTCGAACTATGCAACATATATATCCTGAACAACTTGAACAACATGCTCCAAAACATATTTGTGAATCTTCTATCTTTGTTAGACATAATACTCATCAACATTCCACAATACTTCAAAATGTTCTTAAATAATAGGTCCACTGTCTTCTCTTCTTGACATGGCATATTTACCGAAACAACAATGACATACTTGGCAAAACTATTGATAATGACCATGATCTCATTATACCCTTATACATGTGGCAACTAAGTGATGAATTGCATCAAAACTTTTATCCAAGGTATCCCCGGAATCATCAAAGGCTACAATAATCTTCCCTATTGTATGGCATCCGATTTTTCCTCTCAACAAATCATGCAAGTATGCATGTATTCCTCCACATCCTCTCTTATCCTTTCCTAGAAGTATCCTCTCTCCGATAATGCCAAAGTCCGATGCTACTCTGGGTGGCTAGACCAAGGAGAATCATGGAATTCCTTCAAGATGTGTCTCCTAATTCCTAATGAATTCAAAACACAAAGACAATCACCATAGAACATAATTCCAACTTGCATAAATAAATTTTTCATATTTCCTCCCTTTACCTACTTCATGATGCTCTTCACCTGAGTATCTGTCCCTAGACTTGTACGAAGTCTCCTCTGCAAATCATCATTCATATGAATATGGTGTTCACTTGGTTTACCATGGTCCTCTTCCTCCTTAATTACAACCAATTGTTCCTTTATACTAAGGTCATCTACCACGAAATTGTTTACATGGCCTGTACTCAATTGTCATGTCAAATTCTACAAATAAATTTTGCCAACAAACTTGCTTCACTTACAAATTTTCTTGAGATTCAAAGTAACTCACTACAATGTTTTCAGCCTTGAAAACAAATAGTTTCCTAATCAAATAGTCTCTCCAGAGCTGAATACATTAGATGATTGCATTCATATCTTTCTCATTAACCAAATATCATCGCTCTCATTCTTGTAATTTCCTACTCTCATACACCACTAGATGTACATCCTACATGAACACACCCCAATCACAAAGTCAAAATAATTCATGTGTACCTCAAATGGTTTATCAAAGTTATACAACTTCAATATCGATGATGATACTGTCCTCTTAGTCATTTCTTCAAAGGCTTCATGGCATCTCTCGGTCAAATTCCATCACTTGTATTTCATCAACAAGTATGGAAGCAATGAAGTTATCTTGGAATAGCCCTCTACAATCCTCCTGTGGTAGTTTTCGATCTTCAATAAAACTCTCACATTATGGACACTCTTTGGTTACTCCCCATCCTCAATCTCATGAACCTTCTCCAAGTCCATCTGTATGCACCCTTGGCCAATCCAATCTCCAAGGATGATAGTCTTTGATTGCACGAGCAAACACTTAAATTTCTTCAAGTACAATTGATTCTCCCTCAATGCCTCAAATACAAATTCCAAATGCCTCTCATAATCCTCCATTATTTCGTTGTAACCCACTATTTCGTATAGGTATACTACCTTGGACGAATCCAAAAATGGATAAAAGGAATCGTTCGTCAATGTGAAAAATGTTGGAGGAGTGTTACATAGTCCAAATGGCATGATAGAGAACTAAAAATGCCATACCTTGTCATTATTGGTATCTTCATTTTTTTTCCCTCTGCTATTCACACTTGATAATATCCATGCCCTAAGTCAAGCATTGAAAACACATTGGCCTTAACAAACTTATAAAAAAAAAATTCAAATGGAAGGCGTATCTATTCTTTATTGTTTTCTTATTAAAATAATGACATTCGGAACACATTTGTAACTCACTCGTGTCTATCTTCTTACGAGGAAGCATCAGGGAACCATAAGGAGACTGTGAAGGACATGCAATGCATGCATCCATCAATTCCTTAAACTGGAACTTCAATGCCTCCAAATATAGCATCGATAATATATAAGAATATCTTATTGGTGGTTGCTTCACCAACTCTCGCTCAATATTATGGTCCAGTGCATGTATTGGTGGAAGTACTTTTGACAATTCCCGAGGCATCAAATTTCCATATTTGTCCAATACATAAAAAAATTTGGTTGGAATAGGCATTCCCGTCCCACCAACTTCCTCGGTATCGCTAATGACGGTTTCATGTGCCTCATCTTCTAATTTTTGCATCGCCCTACTCATACTTACTACAGAAAAAAACTACACTTTTTCCTTCCTTTGTTGCTTATGGGTAAGAAAATTTGAAGTTCGTGTGTCACCAACCAAAACCAACTCATCATTATATGGTATCATCACAACTTTATTAACTTTCAAGATATATTTCCCCAATATTATGTCAAATTCATTCATCTCCATCACTCTGAAGTCTAAACATCCTTTTTAATCTGCAATTTAAATTGGCATATCATTTTCCAATCCCAACACTTTATCCTTAGAGCTCACTACCTTCACGTCCACTTTCTTGGAAGTAATATACAACCCAATTTTTTTCCAAACTTGTGTTCATAAAGTTATTCCTAATGCCTATGTTGACAAGATCTTGGATAGCCCTCCCTTGGATCTCCAAGTCAACAAAAGCCAAAATATGCAACCAACCATCTTTTATCCGAGGAACATCGATCTTCATAAAAACAAAATTAGAATGTACCTCACATCTGATTTATGTGGAATCTGAAGGAATAAAATGAATACATATTTAAAATGACAACATAGAAATACAATTAAATATATCTTCAATTAATAAATAACGAATGTTGAAAGCCGATTAGATGTAGAATGAAAATAAATTGCCTTAGGCGATGGTAGCTTATCTCTGATAAGAGATGTGTCAGCTATGTTCCTTCTTAATACATTACAATGAGTATCTAAGGCATTTTTATGATGAATAAATAATTAGAAAACCTAAAAATTCAAAAAGCCTACCTAGGAGATGAAGCACCAAAATCCTATGGGCCCTGGTGGGGTTATTTGGAACATCAACTTCTCGAGGTCTAAAATTTGGCATATGATCATTGTTTTGTGTGCACGATAGCCCATTAGAAAATTTGTATTTGTATTTGAGGAAAACAATTTTGACTCCAAAAGTTAGACTTAGACTTCATGTTTTCCCATTTCCCCCAAAAATTCCATTTATGGCCTCAAAGTAACTCTAGAAGTTTAGGACCTGAAAAATTACCAAAAATAGAAAAGTCTTGAAATAAAAAAACTATGTTGGAAATTAGGAAACTAATAGAATAGAGTGCTTGAAGTCCAATTGTGATATGTTTCTGAAATTTTAGATTTTTTTTTCTAATTTCAACTTCAGATTAGTAAACAAATTCTTTTCAATTACTTCAAGTACATAGGTTTCCTTATGATGTTTGTGAATGTAAACAGGTAAATTTTATCATTTTTTATGTTAATATCATGAGGAAAATAGCATGAAAAACAAGTGTTGAACAACAACAAGTAAATGTACAACAAACCATAAAAAATAACACTTAACACAATTTATTCATGAAGGATTTCACCCCTCCCAGGCTACATCTCCTTGGTATTTACTCAATATGGAAAAAAAGGTTGTTTAAAAAGCTCTACTACTCCTGAAAACTATTTCAATGTGCTTAGAATGCTTAAATAAGCTAGGAACACCGTTTCCTGATTTGAATTTGGTTGAATGTTTTTTAAGTTATGGTAAAAATTGTTTTCCCCTAGTAAACCTCCTCTAAAACTGGAGGAACTCCAGTTAGTCCTGCTAAAAATGGAGTTAGTGCCAAATTCGGTGGTGTTGAGGAAAGTGTAACTAGTTTCAGTCTTCATAATGACATGACCTTTGTATTTCATGTAAAAAAAGAGAATAAATTATCTTTGTAATATGGTTGCATGGGTTTCATGAGCAAGAGGTGTCATTAGGTGAAAGGCTTCTTCTTGATGTATTTAGAATTTATTTCTATGTCAAAGAATCATTTCATGAGTCCATGTAAATGTGTACAAGTCTTCAAGTAGTGTAGCAATCCTCCAAGACCAAGATCAATGCCTCAAATCAAGCCCTCCGAAGTCTACAAGTGAAGCAATAAGGAGATGATCAAGTCGGCTATAAAGAAATGTATTAAATATATAAATACATGTCATGCCGGCTTGAATTAATGGACACGTCGATTCATGAGTTATGTTCGGCTTACATATATGGATAACCACTATAAATACCCATGAAGGGTAGACGAAAACAATATAGAAAATTTTGAATGTCTCTGATGAGCCACAGTAAAGGCTAAGCCGCATTCAATGGAGGAAGGGAGTCATAGTAAGAGCCGCAATCATGAAGTAAGGAAGCCGCAGACAGTGATGTAGTCGCAATCAAGAGGGAGCTGGAGACAAGAGGAGACGTAGTCAAGGATAAGTAGCTACAGAAAATGGAAAAGAAGCCACAGTTAGATCCACAATAAGGTAGGGTTCAACTATCTCCTTCGATGCGTGTAAGGAGCAGCAGAACCCAGTCTTATATCTTCTCGGCATACCTGTTACTAGAAGGAGAGGCCCTTAGACATGTAAGGTTGTACACTCTGATTGCAACATCAACATATTTACATGGATCCATGAAGATATATCTCAACAACAGAGTTAATACTCTTGGCATACCTGTGGTGTCCTCGATGAATAAGAGTAGATCAGGCAACATGTATTGAATTAATGATTCTTATGAATAGTCTCAGCCTATCGCAGTGCATTCAAGTTCTAAGTATATGTTGAGAAAGATCTCAGAACCCCTTATTGTTTCAACTTATTAGATATCACTATGATCATAGATATCTGTCTTGGCATACTTATCTTGGGTAGGGATCACTATAGTCAAATTTGTCTATGAGTGTATCTCAGTGGTCTCTTGCATACAGATAGTCTTGGCACATGTCTAGATCTCAGTTATGACGAGCGTAATATCACACTTTGACTTTGATTGAATCGAGTTTATATTAAGTATAACAGTCACTCAATAAAGTGACGATGTTATGAAGATTCAATCAAGTAGTGTAATGACATTGGCATGGTACAAGAGAAGAGGATGCTCTTAGTAAGGACTTGAGATCTCAAGATGCAATCTTTGTGATGCAACAACAATCTCACTAATGTAGCGGTGATCTTGGTGATCCAGCAGTGTTGCAGATAGTGATTTGAGTACTGACATGAAAAGTATTGTTGGCTTGGTCTTGGAGGGGAAAATTATGTCAAGGTTCATGGTCTTGGATTCATTAATGGAATCTCTATAAGAAGAATTTAAGCATGGGTTTTCCTCTCCAAGAGGGAGAGTTTTTGGCCCTAGCAAAAAGCCAAAACATTTTTGTTCTTGTCTATTTTATTTTGATAGCAGTTTGATGATGTTAACAAACACATGCTAATAATGAAGTAACCATCAAGCTAATATAAATTGTTTAAATTCTTCACAAATTGTGATCATGTAACCAAGAATCATCTTAATTATGCATACCATATATTCTTGAACATGGTATCAAAGGGTTTGGTTCGACAGTCAAGGAAAGGAGCAGAAAATAGTAATTCAGAGGTCAAGGCATCAATCTAGCTGAAGGTTCTATAATCGACGAATGAGACCTAGATTCAAGAAGTAGTCTACATCATCAAATTTACAACAAAGGGTTTGGAGGACAACAGTCAAAGGATGAGGCATTCATGGTAATGAATTTGGTGACTTCCACAGTTTTGATCTATGCCACAATGATTTCAATCTTACTTCTATAGTCTTGACAACTCGGATTTTCAAAAGCCTGATGTTCAAGGGAATACATAATCAGATCACATACAACATAGTAATGGTCTCACTACACTTCAGTCACAAGTTCTATGGACAAAACTCGATGAAGAATGAAAGTGTTTGTTGACACATCCATAATAAATCTATCTAATGAGTCTCTCAAGGATCAGATGTTCAGGTAAATTATTTTGAAGGCTTGAAGATAGGCTTCAACAAGGATCCTATCCGGAGGTAGCATCAATGCATCTACCTCATCAACTGCCAACATGATCAAGGTGAAGATCTCATATTCACATATCAAGTAAGTATCTTTTATTTTATAATCAAGTTTGGTTTAATGACTTCATCATTGCAGGAAGATCTATGGGTTAGATAGGTCATGGTCTTGCAGTAGGATTGACAGAATTCATATGAGGAAATGAAATCAACACTTCAAGGTCTACTTTAAAGTTGTAAGAACTCTTAGGGTTCTATGCAGTAAGAAAGGAGACACAAGAAGGGTACATGAAATTCTAGAGGATATACTCCTTTAAATGAAGCACAAAAAGGTGCCAAACAATGAAGAAATATCTTCATGAGATTTCAATTGAGAGATCTGGAAAAATGATGAATAGACAATCATCATCCATAAGTAAAGTGGAAAATGTCTATGAACAAGAAGTTCATTTTGATCCAAAACTTTGTGGTCTTTGTGTCAGATAGAGAGAGACAATTTGACAGGACTCAAATAAGTGCAAGAAGGTTAACAAGAAAAAATAGTACTATGGAACTCATATCGCTGAAGGTAGTTAAAGAGAAAGAGGGAGTAATGGATCTCTACTATGAACGAGATGGTGTCCCTCTCAAAATAATTCTATCAGAAGTCCCTGCGAATATGAATATAGTAAGAATATGCATCATGGCATCATGGAAGTAAGAGCTTGTATGAAATCATGAAGAACATAGCTCTTGGGAAATGCATTGTACATTGTAGGAGACGAAGAGTTAATCCAGGTCAAAGGAAACATTTGTAAGATGGGGATATACTAGATCATGAAGGATCTCTGGAGGAGATTTCAGTGAAGGATCTCCGAGTCTGAAAAAGTAGCAAAAGTTTCAACAAAAATTCCAACTCTTGGATCTCATGAGATGATGGTTCAATGACATGAAGAATGAAGCAAATCAAGGGATTGAAGAACTGTTCAATCAAGGAAGCTGTTGAAAGATACCTAAAGAAAATTAAGGTATGTATGATTATAATTGTATTTGTATTTGATATTGTGATGTCATGTTTTGTGGTTGCAGATAAAATGGATCAAGTATAATCAAGAAGGAAAATATCTCCCCCTCCGAAAGAATATAGAAACTTCGCCTAGATGAAATCAACATAATATGTCCACATAATGTAGTATGACGTAGTTTATGACCATTGAAGAACTATGATATTTCCTTGGAATAAAAGACATGAGGATGGAAGAGATCGTGAGACATGAAACCATGAAGAAGGAAGTCAACATCCAGAGGATCCTCCCGGAATGATGAGTAAACTTTGATGGAAGTCTGAAAAATGAGGATCCTTGACAACATATATAATTGGGAGATGTGTCAACATAGATGGAGGATGATTGATGGCTACAAGAAGATGTCATTGAAAGAAGGCCATCACCAAAAGGTAATATGTGATTTTTTTTTGGTTTCTGACCTCTTGGAAAAGTCTAGGTATGTGTGCAGGATCAAGGAAAGGAGAGTTGTGAATGATGTCATAAATATGTACGTTATGATATAGAGAAATCATTGTTGAAGAAAAGTGAAGACATATGAGCTTATGAAGGAAGCCACATATGTAAAGACAAGGGGAATACTTTGCAGGAAAGAAGGGATGACATGATGGAAGAAAGTGATGGATGGTTGAACCCTACATGTGAAGAAATTGATGACATCGAATTCTTGGATCCCCGGCCAACTAGAAGACCCTATAAAGCATTGATGAAATATTCCATGGGTAAGAGTAAGCTTGGGGAGGTTCCTACGAGTAAAGGAACTCGAGCAGGTTTTTGAGTAAAGAGAAACTTGGAACTCATCCTTGGTTAGAGTTAGACACGACACTCTTTGAGGATGTGGTAGGCCATCCAAGACAAGAGTGGGCAAGAGGACCGATATTCTTGAGGGCTACAAACCCAAGATGAGAATAGTCCTAGTAGGGCATACTCGGAGAACACACGAATGGGTATGACCCTAAGAGAGACAATGATGATGCATGTCTATTAGTCATTGGTATCACCAACATTGTGTGCTTTGATCTAATTGAGAGATAGAGATGTTAGTCAAGGCCTTGCTAAATGGAAACAATGTTGGTTGAAATGATGCTATAACAGATGGATTTCAAATCCGATTCTTCTTATTAGAAATTCTTCAGATTGAGAATGGCCAAGTACCATTATGAATACCTCCCTACTTAAGAGGGATTTTTGAAGAAAGTGTAACTAGGTTCAGTCTTCATAATGATATGATCTTTGTATTTGATGTAATAAAAGAGAATAAATTATCTTTGTAATATTGATGCATGGGTTTCATGAGCAAGAGGTGTCATTAGGTGAAATACTTCTTCTTGATGTCATTAAAATTTATTTCTATGTCAAAGAATCATGTCATGAGTCCATGTAAACGTGTACAAGTCTTCAACTAGTGTAGCAACCCTCCAATACCAAGATCAATGCCTCAAATAAAGTCCTCTGAAGTCTGCAAGCAAATCAATAAGGAGATGATCACGTCGGCTACAAAGAAATGAATTAAAATATATAAATACATGTCATGTCAGCTTGAAATAATGGATACACCAGTTCATGATATAAGGTCGGCTTACATATATGGATAACCACTATAAATACCCATGAAGGGTAGACCAAAATGATATAGAAAATTTTGGATGTCTCTGATGAGCCACAGTAAAGGGTAAGCCACAATCAATGGAGGAAGGGAGCCATAGTAGGAGCCGTAGTCATGAATTAAGGAAGCTGTAGATGGTGAGGTGGCCGTAGTCAAGAGGGAGCCAAATAGAAGAGGAGTCGTAGTCAAGGATAAGTAGCCATAGAGAAGGGACAAGGAGCCACAGTCAGATCTGCAGTAATGTAGGGTTCAGCTATCTCCTCGGATGAGTATAAGGAGTAGTAGAACCCAATCCTATGTCTTCTCAACATATCTGTGACTAGAAGGAGGAACCCTTAGATGTGTAAGGTTGTACATTATGATTGCAACATTGACATATTTACATGGATCCATGAAGTTATGTCTCAAAAACAGAGCTAATACTCTCAGCATACCTGTGGTGTCCTCGATGAATAAGAGTAGATAAGGAAACATGTAATGAAGTAATGATTCTCATGAATAGTCTCAGCCTATCGCAGTGCAGTCAAGGTATAAGTATATGTTGAGAAATATCTCAAAACCCGTTACTATTTCAACTTATTAGATATCACTAAGATCATAGGTATCTCTCTCAACATACTTATTCTTGGTAGGGATCATTGTAGTCAGATCTGTCTATGAGTGTATCTTAGTGATGTCTTCCATACACACAGTATTGGCACATGTCTAGGTCTCAGTGATGATGAGTGTAATATGACACTCTCACTTTGATTGAATCAAGTTTATATTAAGTATAACAGTCACTGAGTAAAGTGATGATCTTATGAAGATGTAGTCAAGCAATGTGATGACATTGGCAGGGTAGCAGAGAAGAGGATGCGCTTAGTAAGGACTTGAGATCTCAAGATGCAATATCTATGATGCAATATCAATATCAATGATGTAGCAGTGATCTTAGTGATGCAGTAGTGGTGCAGATAGTGATCTCAATAGTGACACGAAGAGGATTGATGGCTTGGTCTTGGAGAGGCAGATTGTGTCAAGGGTCATGGTCTTGGTATTCATCAATGGAATCTCTATAAGAAGAATTTACACATGTGTTTTCCTCCCTAAGAGGGAGAGATTTCGGACCTGACAAAAAGCCAAAAAAATTGTGTTTTTGTCTCTTTTTTTTTATAGTGGTTTGATGAAGTTAACAAACATATTTTAATAATGAAGTAACCTTCAAGCTAATATAAATTGTTTAAATACTACACAAATTGTTATCATTTAATGAAGATTCATCTTAATTATGCATGCCCTAGATTCTTCAACAGGTGGTACTGCCGAATTCTCCGCCAACGTAACTGCCATTGAATTACACGTTTAATTAATAATTAAACATGTTTAATTGAGCACTAATCATGCTTAACAAAAATCCTGCACGGTTTTATAACCATTGACCTAGCAGTTTGAGTGGATAGCGAACACATGTGATGGTGTAAAGTTCATGGTTATGGTTTTTTGGTGTGGTTTTATTGACTGTTGTCTTCATGGTTATCAAGACTAGTCACATGGAGGGGGTTGGACCATAGGCTGGCTCCCTGCTAACCCCCAACCACCATTGCATTAAACTTTAAATATGCGTGGAACCAATACATTGTTAAGAACCACGTTGGTGGTATAATGGTGAGTCGTTTTGTCTGTTGGCGCGAGGTCGCGGGTTTCACCCCACCGACTTGTCCATTATTTTTCACTGCGTGCCAATTGAACCCGACCTTTAGGGAGGGACACGTGGCAGCGTCCGGGATTTCCACTTGTCCCCTCCTCATTGGTCTATTCCTCACCAATGAAAATAAGCAACATCACCACAACTGTAAGGAAACCACCATCTAACGCTTGGAGAATCCTAATAGGTAGTTGACCAAAATTTCACCCTCCCCAATCGCCTTCCATGCCATCAGTACAAACCGCTGAATGTGCAGTGACTATACATTTTGTTTCAAAAATTTCACTATTTGGCAAAGTGGAAAGAATGTGATATATTCCTCATACGAACTCTTTTTCAGTGAAAAGAGTTGTGTTGGGATTGTTTCACTGAGAAGGATGCGGTCGTTGAGGTTTCAAGTGATTATGAGAACTTTGATTTTTGTGCTAAATATTGAGCACCTAATCATTCCTCCCTGCTAGAAGCCTTTTGGACCCCAAAAGATATTATCAATTTTTCAGTAGGTGAGGTTACAACTCCCTCACCTTCTCAATCTGCAACCATTTGGCCTTAGAAGGCTTTTGTCCCTTGAGTCCCACTCTACACTATTCGACGTTCCCTCTCTTTGAAGTTCTGGTTCTCCTGGCAAGTATGAGATGTTGTTGAAGCTCATCCATATATTCTGGTGAGAAATCATCTATTGATGGTAGTTGAACATGCTCTCCTTAATCATCAATCAAAGGAGCCTCAAATTATCTCAAATTATCAACACTAACAACAGAGTATATTTGCATATAAGGAGGCAAATCTAGCTTAAATGCATTGTTACCAATCTTTTCCAGAATTTTAAAAGGACCATAACAAATTGGCTTAAGCTTTTTACCTTCCCCTTCAAGTCTCTCTTTGCTAATATATAACCAAACTTTGTCTCCAACTTGAAATTTATGATCCACACGGTTTTTTTTCATTCTTTGCCTTGTAGTTGCTTTGACTTCTTTCAAGTTGTTCTTGCACTATGTGATGTATCAACTGAATTTTCTCTATGAACTTCCTTTCCTTATCAATGTCGCTATAGTACCCAAAACATGCATCAAATGGCGATGTATTTGTGGAATAATTCTTTGCCCTGTTGTATGCATGTTGTATGTAATGCAACTATTCATCCCACAACTTAGGATGTTTCCTGCAATATCCTCTAAAAAGACGAATTATTGTACCTATTGACCACCTCGGTTTGTCCATCTATTTGTGGATGAAAGTTTGTACTCTTATTCAACTTAGTGTCCATCAAGTCCCACAAATTTGACCAAAAATTCCCAACAAATCAAGAATCTCTATCACTTACAGTGGAAGTAGGAAGACAAAAATGAACCCAAATATTTTGGAAGAAAAGATGAGTTGTTTGTTAAACTGTAATTTTCTTTTTACATGGTGTTAGTATACGCATATTGCTGAACTTGTCGACAACTACATACAAGTAATCATGACCTTTCCTTGAAAATGGAATACCTCCTACAAAACCCATTGAGATACTCTCCCATGGAAGTAAAGGTACCGGAAGTGGAGTGTCCAATCCTAGTTTCCTATTGCTAGGCTTACTTGTTGCATGAAAATAACATTCTCTAATGAAACGAGATACATTATCAACCATGTGTGGCCAATAAAAATACCTTTGGAAATTCGCTATTGTCTTGCCTATACCAAAGTGTCCAGCAACCAATGGAGTGTGTGCCTCCCTTATGATACTATTTCTTTCTCCCTGTGGAATACATAATTTGCCCAAGCGATACAACAAACTGTTATGTACATGGTAATATAATTATTCAATTTGGTTTCCTCGCCTCAAGCTTGCATACTGCTCTTTAAAGTCATTATCATATGCATATCGCTCAATGTAACTTTCATGAAAAACATAATTGTGCTTGAGTATAATAGATGAATTTACAATAGGCCTAGAAAGCATATCGACTACCTTATTGTAGATTCCATTTTTGTACTTGATAACCAAAATGAAATTGTCATAGAAAACCCATCCATTTGAAGTGTCGTGATTGTTGCAACTTTGACTGTGACTGTAAGTACTGCAGTGGTTGATGGTTTGTATGGATAATGATCTCCTTCCCCATCAAGTAGTGTTTCCATTTTTTGAAAATTTTTACCAATGCGTAAAGTTCTTTGTCATAATTCGGATAGTTAGTCACATCTCCATTAAAAATTTTAGAATGAAATGAGATGGGCTTACCATGCTACCTAAGAGCTACTCCCATGGCCTATTCACTAGCATCCGTTTGAATCTTAAATGCTTGTCTAAGATCCAGAAGATCGAATACCAGTACTGAACTGATATTTTTCTTTAAAGCATGAAATGCTTCCTATTGTACATCTCCCCAATGTAAGACTTTCTTGGCACTAGTCAATGCATGTAATGGTGCTACAATGGAAGAAAAATTATCAATAAATTTCCTCCAATATTGTGATGCCCCAAGAAAACTTCTTACCTCTATAACTGTATTGGGCTTGGGCCAATTCAAAATCACATCCACCTTAGAGGGGTCAATCTTCAACTCACCTCCTCCAACAATGTGTCCCAAATACACTAAAGAAGTCTTGCTAAATTCACATTTCGACATCTTTAAAAACAAGATATCAAGTACTTTGTTCACATGAATGACATGTTCATCTTTGGATTTGCTCAATATGAGAATATCAACTAAGTAAAAAATGAAAAAATCATCTAGAAATGGTCTCAACACATCATTCGTAACTCTCATTAAAGTAGCTGGAGCATTTGTAAGACCGAAAGGAATATCAAGCCACTCAAACAATCCTTGTTTAGTTTTAAATGTGGTTTTCCAAATGTCCTCTTCAACTATTCTAACTCGATGATAACCACTTCATAAATCTAACTTAGTGAAATACTTTTCATACCTCAAATGATTAAGAAAATCATCAATTCTTAGGAGTGGATAACAATTCTTTACCGTTATTTTCTTCAGTGCACAAAAATCCACACCATGTGCCAAGTCCCATCCTTCTTTGTCACCAAGACAATAGGCAGACCACATTGTTAAGTAGATGGGCGTATGATAACTTTTTTCAGTAGTTCTTGAATTTTTTTTCTTGATTTCCATCCTCTCCATAATCGACATGTGATACATGCCAATGTTTAGAAGTGGAACATCCTATCGCAACTGTATCTCATGATGAATTCCACTCTTGGGAGGTAACCCCTTTAGTTCCCGAAACATCTTGCCATGCTTTATTACCACATCAAACAAATCATATTTTAATTTGTCATCATGACATTCAAAAGATTCATAATCAATATAATTCTTTTTCTTGATCATGAGAAGCACAAAATTTTTACTTGCATTTACTAGTCTCTTCAAATGCCCTGCATTAACCAAAGAAATGTTTAACTTTTTGTGATGGGCTCTCATAATGTACTCTACTCCATTCTTAAGAAACAAATATTTGTTTTCTTGGCAATAAAATATTGATTTCCTATCATACAAATAAGGAATTCCCAAAATTATTCCTGGTATGTCAAGTGGAACTAAATCTAACTCAACTTCACCAATGAACTTTTCAGTAATGGAAAACTTGAATAAACATTTCCTTCTAACCTATAAATTTGCATTATTGACTATCAAACCCAATGAATATGGCTTATGATGAGGTATCATTTCAAGGTTAAGCTTTTTAACCAATTCTTTTGAAACTAAGTTTGATTTTGACTCACTGTCAAATAACGCATCAATCTTTGTATGATTTGAAATTACCCTTACATGGAACAATTCTACTCTTGATTCTTCATTTGGAGTGTTGTTATGACTATGTGAGGAACTAGTACTTGCAACATCTTATTTTCCTTTTGTGACCATGGCTGAAATATTGGTGTCATCACCAGAATCTGATCCAAGATCATGTTGTGTGATAGCAGTCATCTTTTGTTTTCCCTTATTGTTTGGTTTCTTAGGCCTTAGTTCGGATGTAATTTCCAACAATGGGTTTCATCATGCCCAGCTTTGGAAAAATGTTGGCATATAGTTTTCTCCCCTTCCTTCTCCCCTTCTTTCTTCACACTTGCATTCTTCTTTCCCTTCCATTTTCCTCCCTTCTCTTTCTCCTTACCCTTCAATGGATTCTTCTTACTACCCTCTTCCTAAATGTTCTTTCCCCTTGCTTAAAGGTGCATGGCTTGCACACATACCTCATCCAAATTGCTTGGATTTAACATAAGGATAGTATGTCTTAAATAGGAATGTAAACCCCTGATATATTTCAACAATGTATCTTGGGAATTCAAGTTTACTCCTAACAACAAGGCCCTCTTTCTAAACTCTTGGGTATAGGCTTGAACTGTTTGGCCATTGAGTTGCCTAAAATTCTACCAACTCATAACGTCTTTTTTCATGTAGGCTAATGAATAAGATTTTATTTTAATTGTAGAAACAAATTCAATCTAAGAAATGGATATCTTACCGTGAATTTGCATTCCCTCTTGAGTCTTTGCTTCCCACCAGACTAAAGCTGCTCCTTCTAGCCTCAATGAAGCCAACTAGATCTTTATGTCATCTTCTTGAAGGTTCTGAATTCTGCAATAAACCTCCAATTGTCTAGCTTTTCTGCATTCACCTTAGAATTTGACATGGGAAGTTCAAACTTAATGTCTAATTTGAGTAAGGGAGTTTTTTCCTTTTGGGTTTTGAATGAGTATGTATAGTTTTTGTGGTGGAAGTGGAAGATGATATTGTTTGAGATGTTGAGGATGATGAATATGATGAGGAAGATGAGGATGGTGGAGATGGAGGAGGCTTTCCTGCATTACACTTTTAATCCTTCTTTTCATATTTTTTATATCTCGAGCTTCCCTCTCCATGTGGAGGCTTAGAACTCTCTCCAGCCATTCTAATATTCCTCTTTTCATAAAGGACTCTAACCATGTCAGCTAAGTCAAAGAAATCTTCCTTGAATGCTTCCTCTTCTGAAAGACCTTCAATATCTATTGCTCCAGACATGATGGCTTTAGATTCAAGTTGAGCTTCTGGTACTGCTTGTACGTCCTCAATCTCAATTGAAGGTAAAACTTGAGGTGCTTCAATTGCAGCTAGGATTGGAATTTTAGGTGGAGATTATGGCCTTGTGGCTCTCGTTCTTCTGGGCATTACCTCAAGAGTTAAAACCAATAGTTTCCCTTCTCGTCTCTATAAATTTAACCTTGTAAGCATCACAAATTTGCAACCATTAAAAGCCTACTTGGACAAAACTCAAGCAATCAAGAAAATAACCTTTGCTCTAATACCAACTTGATATGTTTTTGAATGTTAGTTTTGTTGTGCTAATTTCAACTTCATATTATTAAACAAATTCTTTCCAATTGTTTCATGTACATAGGTTTCCTTATGGTGTTTGTGAATGTAAACAGGTAAATTTCATCAAGTTTTATGTTAATATAATGAGAAAAATAGCATGAAAAACAAGTGTTGAGCAATAGCAAGTAAATGTATAGCAAACCATCAAAAAGAACACTTGACATAGTGTTTTTATGAAGGATTTCACCCCTCCTAAGCTACATCTCCTTGGTAGCTTCCATGACTTCGGCCTCTGTATTAGCTCAATATGGAAAAAAAAATTGTTTACAAATCTCTACTGCTCCTGAAACCTATTTCAATGTGCTCAGAATGCTCGCTCCCTCCTAAAACCCAACCACCATTGCATTAAACTTTAAAATTACATGGAACCCACACATTGTTAAGAACCATGTCAGCGGTATAACAGTGAGTCATTATGTTTTTTGGGGTGAGGTCGTGGGTTCGACCCCACCGACCTGCCCATTATTTTGTACTGCATGCCATTTGAACCCAACCCTTGGGGAGGGACACGTGGCAGCCTCCGGGATTCCCACTTGTCCCCTCCTCATTGGTCCATTCCTGACCAATGAAAATAAGCCACGTCACCACACCTGTAAACCAAACACCATATGACACTTGGTGAAGCCTGATAGGTAGTTGACCAACTTTGACCCTCCAAAGTCACCTGGCACATCAGTAGTACAAACTACTGGTTGTGCAATGACTATACATTTGTTTTCAAAATTCCATTGTTTGGCAAA
This sequence comes from Pinus taeda, assembly GCA_000404065.3. Taxonomy (NCBI): domain Eukaryota; kingdom Viridiplantae; phylum Streptophyta; class Pinopsida; order Pinales; family Pinaceae; genus Pinus; species Pinus taeda. Next base: position 52,195 of record APFE030672352.1, read on the forward strand.
GCAGACAGAATGTGATATCTTCCTCATATGAACTCGGTTTTCAGTGAAATGAGTTGCATTGGTATCATTTCGCCGAGACGGACGTGGTCGTTTAGGTTTTGAGCGATTATGATAACTTTGATTTTTGAGCTAAATATTAAGCACTTGATCGAAGTGGAATAAGCAAGTGGCCACCAATATCCACCTTGATCAATCCTTCACCCATAGTATGTAATTCCCCCCATTGCATTAAGTGCCCCTACGAGATGGGGAAAATTCGATTGAACCTTGGTCCCTAGTGAGCCCACCACAAAAAAGGGTCATTGGTGAGGGTCATGCCTATGAAGGACCTTCAAGGTTTTTTCACCAATGTTGTATATAGTGACAGTCCTTAAAAAAGAATTGTTGTAAGTGCATATAGTGATGATCCTTTAAGGTTTGTCACCAAATCCATATTCAATGACACTTTTGGTGAGGGTTATTAAAGGATCATCACTAATTCTCTATTTGGTGACACTTCTAGTGATGAAATTTTATTGGCCCTCACCAATTCTCTTCTTGGTTACTTTTGGTGATGATCAAAAAATGTTCGTCATCATTCATCATTAAAATGAGTTTTTATGGTGCTATGTGATTGTTGCTATAAGTTTTGTCAAAATAATGATTTAAGACCATTGTTATGGATTATTTTTCATTACGTGTCCAAGGCCATAGTGCTTAGAGTCAACAAATGTGTTAAGAAGTAATTAGTGTGTATACGTTCCCTCAAGTAATGAGAATGTATTTTTCCTATGAGTCAACACATGATTGATCTCTGTTAGGTTTATTTTCTAGCAAATTCCCTTTACATGAAGTTCCACTAGTGTGTGTTCGAACCATATTATTTAATACATAATCAATATTTCTCAATTATAGTAATGAGAGAGACCTAACACTCCTCAACACTCCTGGCACAGCTTGACATGCTTTGGAGCTCACTAACATTACTTGGTCGTTGCATGTGTTGGAACATCTTTCCATCACTAGGATACCTAAGCACATGTTAGCATGTCCTAGAACGTCATAGCACTCCCCTAAAATGTGTTGGGATGCACTATAGTCCCTATCATGCCCTAGAAAACATTGGCATGCATTGCATACATCAGTACTTTGCATGCATTATGTCTTGGAATGTATTGGAACCTATTGTTAGTGTGCCTAGCATGCCCCTTTTGAAAAAGGAAAAGTCCTGACTTATTAACCCTATTTTGTGTTCATTTTCTTGCATTTTCACTTGGTTCTCCATTTTTTTACCTTGAAACTCCTTGACACATGTTAGCACACCTTGTCATCATGCACATCCTATGATGCCTTAGCACCTGGCATGTATTTCCATTCCCTTGAACTATTTGGCAAATGTTAGCACACCATGGAACGCCCTAGCTCACCCTCACACTTCCTTACATACACTAATATTCCCTAGCAGGCCTTATTGTTGCCTAACATATCTTGTAACTCCCTCCTTGCCATGATTAACACATATTGACACTCCTTGACACACCCTCATACTCATTCATTTCCATGTATTTTTACCTAGTGCTCCCTTGTGTTTCCCTAGTACTCCTTAGCATGCATTGGCACTCTTTGGCACACCTTCCCACTCTTTGGAATGCCCTACCACTCAATAGAATTTATAACACTCCCTAACACATATTAGCACTTGGCAAGTCTTAGAATGTCTAGCATGCATTGAGATACCTCAGTATGCTTTGTCATGTGCTGGCATGGTTTGGAATGGTTTAAAATTAAAGTTATTTGAGGTCAATTATTGGAAAGTAGGAGAGAATTAACATAGGAATATATGGCACTTAAAATGAGATTTTGAATTGAAATTCTAATATGAAAAACCTAAGTTTGCCCATGGAAAGATAATAAAGAAATATATATGGCATTAGGATATGGTTCTAAGTATTAATCATACGCATGTATAAATATGCCAAAGAGTGTGTATAAACTTGTAAAATATAATTCCTACTTTTCTTAGTTGTGATGGCTTCTAAGTAAACAAGTTTGTTCCTATTATTTAGGTGTTGTTAAGATCTAGATGTTCTTAGATAACTGTGTGGTTGTGATAGTTCCTCAACCAGTTGATTGTATGGTTAAGATAGAATTTATATCTTAAACCAATACTTGTATATATATATATATATATAGATGTGATGTTTAATATAATAAATAATGAAGCTTTGTTGTGTAGTTTATTTCTCAAATTGGTATCATAGCCCATATGAGCCTGGGCCTTAGCCCCTCCTCATCAAGGGAAAAAGGAAAGCATATATATTTGTTTGAGAGTGTACTAAGTTATCTTTTGTAGTAGTGTTATTTTTATTTGAGTTTTTTGTCTATAAATAAACTTGTTGTATGGAACAACTCAAGTTGTTTTGTTGAGTGCAGTGTGAGAGAGAACAACCCATTGTTCAAGAAAGAAAGCAAGCCAATAGATCATAGTGATATCTATGTGTAGAGTCATGTGGGGAATGGATGGAGGATGTGTTTAAGGCATAATACAAGGGCGCGTTTAGAGTGAAGAAATTTGTGGAGCTATCTGTGGTGCTTGTCATGTGAGATAAGGGAAATGTGTGTCGTGGAGCCACTAGATGGGTGATTCTTTATCAATTTATGAGGTGTCACCATGTTAGAGAGCCTCATATTAAAGAGAGTGAAAGTTGTGATGTGACACCATGTTGGAGAGCTGCAGATTCAAGAGAGTGAAAGAGCATAGAGAGCATGGAACCATTCAGACTACCTTATAAACTTAGTGCAAAGACCACTGTAGCAGTGACCTGAGCATGATGTTCTTTGCAGCGATCTGTGAAGTCATCTTTGGTGAGAGTAAGTTGTTCTGCAGTCTCCAGGCTTGTGCAAGTGAAAAACTTGAGTCCATTTTGTAACATTCTTAGTTGAATTTGTACATAAACATATACTTCCCAACAAGTGTTGAATATGAAATCTTCATATTCGACAATGGGGAACTATAAATTCTTATGTCATGTTGTCCTTTCGTTCATTGGCATTGGTAAATATTTCCTGGCTCCATTAATTAAGATGGAAATTAAATAATCAATGAAAAATGACACTATATGACGGTTGAGTAATATACATTTTATAATGTAGTGAAGTCAGTGGCATGGAAGATATGCTTCCCTTGCGCTTGCAATGCAAGGATTAATGGTGGGATCCAGCATTATTGAGAGGGTGTTTGTCATCTAAGTGTAAGGAAGAAGATTCAACCATGGTTAGGGATTGAGGTTGCCACGTGAAATCTACAAAGTCTTACCAACACACTCACATCATATTTACAAACCTGAATTTGTATACATCCCACATGACCTCTGTAGAAATTCCCAATGTAGATCAACATATTATGCAATAGACTAAAGCAAAATACCAGATCTACTTCTACAACAAACTTTGCGGAAGCTTAATCGAATTGAGCAAGATCAATGAGAACACATATAACTGAGAATGAGAAATCAATCACACATAACACAGAATAAATAACTCATAGAAAGCCTCAGCCTAAAACCCCAATCTTTGTATTATCATACAAGTGGAAATATGTTCAGATTACAAAAATAATCATCTCACAAGCTATCCTGCTCCCTCTGCAATCACTCTGCTGCTCATAGATAGTCAAAGACTTCTCATAAACCTTCTCCTTTGCCCTCCAAGCCTCATATTTCCTTGCGCAATTTTTCCTAGGGTCCAGTTCTTTCGCTTGTGTGAATTCCCACCTCACACTACTCACTTGGCTTATAAATAACTGCACAAACCTGAAAGAGATAATTCCTTCTGAATGGATGAGTTTCCTATATAGGAAAATTCATCCAACTGATAGGACACTATCCTTCCTCTGATATCAACTCGGTCTCTGACTGAACTGACATGCATGAATTATTTATGAGAGAATATTTAGTTATCTTGAGAGCACCAGTTACATACATGCAGACATTAAATAACTGAACTCACAATTAATTCCACAAACTGTTGGAACTAATCTAACTGGAATTAACTAAGATAACTGATCTTACTAGTTACAACTCATCCTTATCTCTTTAACTATGGGATAAATTCCTCAATCAATGGAGAAACTGTTGCATGTCTTCACATAGACTTCATGATTGATTTTCTATAACTAATTAACTTAAGATGAATTAATTAATTTTTTTACAAATAGTTGCTAAGATCAAATTTGAATTTTACTTCCCAATTTTCATTCAGGGACTAACTAAAGTTGGAATCCATCTCAAAATTCTATTTATAGCAATGTTATTTTTAACACTTCCATTTTTCATTCCTTGTTGCTATGTCCAACACTAGTACCCGAACAACTATTTATAGCAATGTTATTTTTAGTATTTCTATTTTAGCATTTCTTGTTGCCATTTTCAACACTCCCTCTCAACAAGACACTCCCTCTCAACAAGAAAGGTATTCAACTCGAACCCGATCCTAAACCTTTGGAATGTTCTGCATGCAACACTTCTCCCAAGTGTTATTGCTCCAACAACTCTAGAAACAAAAAATTCTTCCAACTGACCTCCCTGTTGGGCTAGAAACATCCTCTAATGCTGAAGCTCCATCTGCTACTGACAAGTGCTCCCTTTGTGACCCCTGAGTTGCTGCAACACTCAATGCATCTCGCACCATTTCACACCTCTTTTGTAAAGCTTGTAAATAATTAAACAACTATTTACCCAAAATAAAAGCCTATAAATAATTAAACAGCTAATGTAAAACCTATTTTTAAAATTTAACAAAATTTCCTATATCAAATTGATTGCTTTCATGAGGAGTACCTAGTTGATTTCCTGCGGAAGAAGAGACTTCAGATATGCTCCAGCTTCAGATTTGCTCCTGGTTTCGCTCCCATTACCAAAAGACCATAACCTCCCAGTTAAACTAAGTACAACCTAGGTACTTAGTCCAAATTGCTTCTCAATTGCTGCAATATGTTCCCCTGTGCCCAAAAACTTCAGAACAAACAAGGCTCTGTCTTTTCTGTTGAAAAAATCTGTGTTACAAATTTTCCTCCTCCTTTCCACCGCCCTTCCTCCAACCGTCCCTTCCTTCTTATAAGTCTCCATTTACCGACTTCCTCCATCTCCGTGTCCAAATTATGATAAGTGTTGATTTTTATAAACAAAATCTGATTTTATTTTATTCGAATATCTTAATTTGAAATAAAGTTTATTTATTTGTTTCAATGATTTAATTTAATTTTTTTATTTTTAATTTAATTAATTTTATTTAATTTTCATAAATTTTAATTTACTATAAATGGGTCATTACATACATCCCTCCTTCCAAAAAATTTGTCCCGAGGTTAGGGTTTCTAAAATATATTAATGATTATTATGAGTATATTGGTCTTTATATTACAAAATTGAATTTGTTTTCTTTAATATTTTTAATATTTTAAAACTATAATATCCATGTCCCGCCTCAATTGGTTTTCAACTATTCTATAATCATCCTATCCTTCCTAATCTCTTCTGCTTCCATCCTATTCATCCTTTACTAGAGTATGCCATGGCATCAGCTATACTGATTAACTATTCATAGACTTTTAAGGGTCTCAGCATCAATTATATCAACTTGATTGCCCAGTAGGCATCTGGTAGTCATCATCACATGTATAGGGGAGTGTGATTCACGTAGTCCTCCCATGACTCTAGGTTTTAGAGGATAAATGGTGGGTAATACCTCCACCCCTTCTAGTTGGACCATGGTTAATACCCTATCACAGAATCTCTTTGAGCCTGAAGTGTTCTGAAGTTTTTTTGATCACGTAGTCAACTTGGTAATGATATTATCTACAACATAAACACTTGTCCATACATTTATAAAATATGTACCAACATATTCAAAACAAATAGTTTATGTGTAATTCATACATGTTAACTACAGTATAACATGGCCACATTCTACTGATGTTATTAGCTTTCATATTTAAAATATAATCATTCTTTTATTTCTATTTCATCAATCATATCAATATGCATAAATGAAACAAAATTATAATATCTTAATTCCTATCAGAAGTAGAATTACTCAAACAATGAAACTTTACATTGATAACTATAATTTAGTGAGATCAATAACATATTTCGTCTTGGTATCCACGTACCAATGGAATTAAACAGATAAAATATCATAACAATTCACGTTTATATGTGATCATTCCAAAATGGTTATGAGTTTCTGATTTAAAGTAAAGTAAATATATACAAAACATGGTTTAAAGTTGTTCAAAATTGACACAAGTTGGGGTATTTTTGACATATGACTTCCGTATCTTCCCAAGTAGCCGATCCATGACTATACCTGTCCCACTAGACCTTAACTTGGTCTACCAGATGATTCCTGAGCTTTCGAACCCTACATTCCAATATACGCAATGGTTCAACCAATATGATTCCTTCGTCTGATACCTGCAGTTCCTTCCATTGAAGGTTATGAGATTGATCAGCTATATAATGCCTTAATATAGATACACGAAATACATTATGAACTTTATGCAAGTGAGGTGGCAGTGCAACACGATAGGTGACAGGTCCAACTCTTTCCATGACTTTAAATGGTCCAATAAATCGGGGTGGCAACTTTGCCCCTTTTCCGAGTCGAATAGTGCTTTTATTCGGTTTGATGTGGATGAAAACATGATCCCCTACTTCATACTTCCTGTCAGTTCTATGAGCATCAACATAACTCTTTTTTTTATCCTATGCTTCTTTTAACTATTGCCTAATTTGTTTTACCTGCTCCTCCATTTCTTGGATTAATTATGGTCCTACTATCACTTGATCTTCTAATCGGTCCCAACTTAATGGTGTTCTGCAAGGTCTACCATATAATGTTTCAAATGGAGGCATTCCGATTAAGCTGTGGCAACTGTTTTTGTAAGCAAATTCGACAAAGGATAAGTACCTTTCCCAGTGTGATTGTTGATTCATAACATACATCCTCAACATATCTTCAAGTACTTGATTTACCCTTTCTGTTTTCCCATTAGTTTCAGGATGATAAGTAGTGCTCAAATTTAGTTGAGATCCTAAGGTTGACTACATGAAAGTCCAGAATCTTGAAGTGAATTGTGAATCTCTATCTGATATGATCATCTTAGGTACTCCACGAAATATGATAATTTCATTTATGAATACTCGAGCTACATCAACAACTTCATAAGTATCTCTTACGGGAATTAAATGAGCTCTTTTCGTTAATTTATCCATTACCATCAGAATAACATTGTGTCTTTGAGAAGTAAGAGGTATCCTAGTGATCAAATCCATATAAACGATCTCCCATTTGGTCATAGGAATTTCATGAGGTTGTAAGAGACCTGCTGGATGAAAATGATCAGCTTTTACTCATTGACATTCCAAACATTTTGCAATGAATTGAACAATATCACGTTTCATGCCCGACCAGAAGAAGAGTTTCTTGGTATCAGTATACATTTTCTTTACTCCAGGATGTGTGCAATATACTGCTCTGTGATCTTCCTTAAGGATAGTGTCTCGAACATCCCTATTATCAGGAATATATATCCTTCCATGAAATCGTAAGATTCCATCATCTTCTAGTTCATATCCTTCAAACTTAGATTCTTTTGCCTTTTTACTTTCAAGACTAGATGTCACCTTTAAATACCAACTATCTTTCATGAGATATTTTAGTACTTGTTGCCTTAAGTCTACTTTGATAGGTATGAGAGAAAATATCTGGGGTCTTCAGTTTAAAGCATCTACCACTACATTTTCTTTTCCTTTAATATATGATATTCAAAAGTCATATTCACTTAGGAATTCACTCCATCGTCTTTGTCTAGCATTCATGTCTCCTTGGGTGAACCAATATTGTAGACTTTGATGGTAACTTTTAGGTGTAAAACTTCGCCCCACTAGATAGTGTCTCCAAATCTTTAAGTCTAGTACTACAATGGCTAACTCTAAATCATGAGTAGCGTAGAGTTCTTCATGATGTTTTAACTTTCTTGAGACATACGTTATTACTCCTTTATCATGCATTAATACTGCACCTAACCCATGTTTGGATGCATCAGTACATACCGTAAAATCTTTTTCCATATCGAGGACTCTTAAGATTGGTGTACTTGTCAGTAGTCTTTTGAGTTCAGAGAATTCTTTATTACATTCCTCAGTCCATTCATATTTAACAACTTTACGTTGAAGAGTTGTAATCGGCTTTGCAATTTTGGAGAACCCTTCTAAAAATCTTTGGTAGTAACCGGCTAAACCCATAAAGATTCATACCCCATGTGCATTTTTCCGTATTGGCCATTTCATGATTTTTTTTACCTTTTCAGGGTCTACTGAGATCCCTTCACCTGATATGATATGACCTAGTTAATGAATATTTTCATGAAAGATCGAACACTTGGATAACTTTCCATATAACTGGTGTTTTCTTAGGTGGGATAATACTATATGTAAATGGTCTTCATGCTCTTTCTCATTCTTGGAGTAGATGAGTATATCATCTAAAAATACTTGTACAAATTGATCAAGATATTTGCAGAAAACATTGTTCATAAGATTCATGAATACTGCTAGTGCATTAGTTAATCGAAATGGGGTATCACAGTAAATTCATAATGGCCGAAGCGTGTTCAGAATGCATTCTTAGAAATATCATTTTCGGAAATCCTTAGCTGATGATAGCTTGATCGAGGATCAATTTTTGAAAAGACAATAGCTCCTTTCATTTGATCGAAGAGGTCATCAATTCGAGGCATAGGATATCATTTCTTTACAGTAGCGCAATTCAAGTCTCGATAATCTATGCATAATTTGAGGGATCCATCTTTCTTCTTGACAAAAATTACAGGAGCACCCCAAGGTGATATACTGAGTCGAATATGTCCTATATCCAGTAGTTCCTTCAATTTAGCTTGTAATTCTTGAAGTTCCGGAGCTGTCATTCTATAGGGTGTTTTAGAGATTGGTTGAATACCAGTTTTCAATTCTATGGTGAGGTCAAGCTCTCGTTCGGGAGGTAATCCTGGTAGTTATTTAGGAAATACATTTGGAAACTCGGCTAACACCGGATATTGTTCTAAGGATGGTCCTTTTTCTTTACTTACTTCTTGAATTAAATATGCTTGACAACCTTTCCTTAAACAACACTTCTTTTTCGTTGCTGATATGTAGCATAAAGATACTTTTCTCTTGATACCTTGAATTTGGATCACCTCTCCTTCATCATTTATACTGAGAGTTCTTTTCCCATGACAGTCTACCCAAGCTTGATGAGCTTCTAACCAATCGATACCTATGACAAGATCATAAGTTCCTAGAGTTGTAACATAAACTTTCAATTTAGTCAAACAAACTCCTAGATCAATTTTGCATTGACCTACACGTAAGTCTATGGATTGGAGTTCTCCTAAGGCCATTTCTACCTGTCTGAAATCACTTTTCCTGTGAGCTATCAACCCACATTTATTTAATGCATATGATGAAATGAAACTATTTGTGGCACCAGTATCAAATAAGATTTTGAATTTTATACCATTAATAGTATCTGAAGATTCAACTACAGTGGACTGGTGTGCTGCTTGATTGTTGTTGACTATTGCATGGATTCTATGATTGCCTTGAGTATTTTATATTGGTTCTTTTTCTACCCTTTGTAATATACTTGATGAAGCTTCTGGACAATCACGTTGAAAATGTGGTCCTCCACATCCCCAACAATTTACCTGGGTTAGTCCTCTTGAATCATAATGTGAGTTTCTAGATAAAGAGCTATGCCCTCTCATACCGATTCCTCTCAAATTTCTTTCTCTATTAGCAGTTCCACATGATTTCCATGGACTTTTGTTTGATGATTCAATGACTATCGTATTAACTGCCATGGGAGCTCATGTTCCTACATTTCTTGGGGTAAATCTATTACCATAAGGTGGTCTTCAGCTACCTCCCCTGAAGAAATTTCGGGGAGTCTTTCCTGAAAACCCTGATTGTAGAGGTTCTATTGTTCCAACATCCTTTTTAGTTCCCAGATGATCCTCTGCATAGCCACCACATTCTACCACCTCATCTACTCATGATGGTTTCCACATCCTACCCAAGGCCCTGATGCGTAGATTTAACCCAAATATGAAGCGTTTAGCCTGACGTTCATCAGAATCTAAGTAGTGAATACATTTCACAAGTTCTGTAAACCTTAATTCGTATTCTTCCACTGATTTATTACCTTGAATTAATGTATGAAAGGCTTTGGCTTGTTGTCCAGATTTCCCCACCAAATCGAGGAACTTTCCTTTAATTGAAATACAACAATTTTTGTTTTTGAAGAAGAAGAATACTCTCTTAATTTAAAACATCTGTTCATTCCTTCCAACCATGCCTCAGCATGTTCTCCAGCTCAACCTCCTGAAAATTCTGGGAGTTTAATTTTCTGTAGCTCACTAGAAATATCTTCCTTTGATCTTTTATAGTCAACATTCTTTGGTTCCGCTGAATTGGTTGCTAAGGGTTGAGGTTCTTCTTTGGTCTTAACCATTGTTGACACTTTTAATGTTTCCAATAAGGCTTCTAATGAGTGCATTATCACGGTCAACTCTGGTACTGGAGCGATTGGTGTTGATGATGGTCTCGATGGAGGTAATGATGATGGTGGTGGCGATGGATATGGTGATGACGAACATGGTTGTATTAATGACAGTGATGTTGCCTGGTCACGTTGTCATTGCTCATATGTTCTTACCATTGTAATGTTTCCTGTATACATAATAAAATTTGTAAAAATTTGAGGTATACATTTGGATTTAAAATGTATTTTTTTTTTTAAATTCACATTTATAAATGGGTATAGTTCTTTTTGCTATTTTTACCTGCTAGGTAGATCTTACTAGTACCAAGGTCAAGGAGGGTGATCTCATGACCTCCTTGTCCTAATGTAGGGAATCCTACCCCAATGCGTAATTATACTATTCTAATGCATGAGTCTTTTAAATTAGCTAATCATTGTAACATAAGCTAAATAATAGCCTAAAATATTTATACCTAACACTCATTCCCTTAGTGAACATTCTCCAGCAACTCTCAAATTATTTCTATAGCTGATAATAAAATATTTTAATATACATGTGCTTTTAATTATTATTATTATTTCTTTTTTGATACTGTTTAAAGTTAAACTAAGGGAATACTGAGTATTCGAATATAATCTTCTATTATTAGTGGGCCAACTTAATCTATCTTCTCTTTAAATCTAATATAATATCACTACTTTACATAAATTACAAAAAAGAATAGCCAAAGTTCTTTACTAATTAATTTAAGAATATTCTACTTCATTATTATAAATGAATAATTTCTAGCAAATTGGATGTGGCCCATCCAAAGATATAATATTAAATTATAATTCATCAATTTTATTAAGTCCAAAGGCCCATTTAAATAATGTATAGTATAATAATCGATGACAAAAATTTCTTTTTCTCGGTAATATTTTCGTTAATTATTTACCTTGTAGCTTAAATTGATATCATTTAATTTAGTTGTTTTGGACTCTCATTGAATTTTAATAATAACTTAGAAGAATATTAATAATTCAATCTTTGGGTCAAAACTGGTAGCAACCCCTAATAACTCCCCATACCACAATCAGATCGAATCCCTTATCAAGCCTTACTATGTTATACCCATCGAGAAAAACTTGGCTCTCAGCCATTGCACAATCTTTACAATTAGAAAGTGATGACTGTCGTGCCTGGTGGCATTGGAGGGGAGTCCCTTGATAGAGGAAATTAGATGCGAGCAACCTGGACTGCATAACGCAATGGATTAACGCATTTGACTTTGGATCAAAAGGTCAAAAGATTCTGTGAGATCAATATTGCATCGTTGGTTTCTTGGTTCTCATATATCAAAGAACTTACTTAATAATTTCGATATGGAAAGGCCAGCGGGGAGATCGGTGAGTCGAAACCCCGCCCAACATTTCCGTCACTTTACCATGGATAACTTATAATTTCATATCACATATTTGATATGGTGAATATATCGTATGATATATATATAATGATATTGGTATTACGACATATATATATATATATATTATATATATATATATATATATATATATATATATATATATATATTATGACATTGTTATGCAGAGGTCGGCAGGTTGAAATCCCCATCTGGCACTTTCATATTTTACATTGCAAGTGGTATAGAAATCTAAATATTGTTTATATATATCATGTAATATAACTGACGCACCGCTATATATATACAATACATACATATATATAATATATATATATATATATATATATATATATATTATATATATATATATATATATATATATATATATATATATATATATTATATATATATATATAATGACCGCATTAAGTTTTGACGCAATATAATTTGTGTTGTTTAATATGTATATATATGGTATGATATATCATATTTGTTTGAACCTTAATTCATCGCTTGACACCTGAACCTTAATTTAAAATAAAACTATTTCCTTGACGTGTTTCGACAATAACACGATTGCATACTTCACGGATCATTTCTTTTATTGACATCTGGTCCTTTAGAGGCTAGCAGACTTATGTAAAAATGTTGTTATATAGCACTGCTATTCATGCCCTTTCTTTCCAGAACAGAGCAGATAAAGCAGGCATGGGTTTTGAAACCATGATGCGGTGTGGGAGTTAATTTTGAAGAATTTGGAAGTGCTATTTAGTTGTGGAATAGTTGGAAGTTATTCAAGGTTCAATAGAGCGGTCTAAAGAAAAACAAAGTATGATGACAAGAAACCGAATGCAAATGAAGATGCCGTTAGAAGCAAGTTCTTCTCAAAGCTGAAGCCTCTGTGTAATGAATTATTCCTTTTGCACAAGGCGGGCCACAGTAGCCCTCAACTGCTGCATTCGTTGACTGCTATATTTGAGAGGCTCCACCTCTCGACTTACAGACATGGTTTGAATACATCCTCTTGCCTCTGCTGCTACTTTTAGATGATTCCATAGCTTGCAGATCAATCAAAGACATGGATTGTATAAATAAATCAAGAAGAGATGGTGTAACTGAAGGTGTTTTATTGTGTCCAGATAAGCTACTACAGCGATGCACATTAACGCCAGTAAATTAGATGTCAATGATAATAAGGAAGTTAACCCCTGGGATTTCACTGCCACCATCTTAAGAATTTCGTCATGGGATAGTTAAGTTCTTAAGGGAAGTACTATCTGGCCTAAAGCCATGCTTGGGTAAAGCATGCACATGTAAACTAATGCCCCCATCACCTTTCTTCTTTTCAGATACAGAGTTACCTTTCCAGAATAAGGACTCTTTTCTTAGTCATCTAAAAATAGAAGTATTTATTAATGGAGAGTGTTTTAGTTACATTTCTTCAATCAGAAGATGCAACTACAACAGTGAAGCACTTGCTATCACTACTTCTTTAGACAGAGTTCATTATGTTTGTAATGGAAGGTTTTCTATAATATTTTGTCATAGAATTTTGACTTTTTGTTCTTTGTTTTATATCAGGCAACATTATCTTAACAGATTTAATAGATCCAAGAGTTTGAACATGGCTCTGATACCAAATGTAAAGCCTATAAATAATTAAACAGCTAATGTAAAACCTGTTTTTAAAATTTAACAAAATTTCCTATATCAAATTGATTGATTTGATGAGGAGTACTTACCTGATTTCCTGTGGAAGAAGAGACTTCAGATATGCTCCAGCTTTAGATTTGCTCCTGGTTTCGCTCTCGTTACCAAAATACCATAACCTCCAAGCCAAACTAAGTACAACCTAGGTACTCAGTCCAGATTGCTTCTCAATTACTGTAATCTGTTCCCTCATGCCCAAAAACTTCAGAACAAGCAAGGCTCAGTCTTTTCTGTTGAAAAACTTTGTGTTACAAATTTTCCTCCTCCTTTCAACCCCCCTACCTCCAACCGTCCCTTCCTTCTTATAAGTCTCCATTTACTGACTTCCTCCATCTCTGTGTCCAAATTATGATATGTGTTGATTTTATAAACAAAATCTGATTTTATTTTATTCGAATTTCTTAATTTGAAATAAAGTTTGTTTATTTATTTTAATGAATTAATTTAATTTATTAATTTATAATTTATAATTTAATTAATTTCATTTGATTTCATAAATTTTAATTTACTATAAGTGGGTCATTACATCTTTGTGCCATCCTGCACTGGTGCAACACTCATGTGCCTCTTGCATTGTTGCAACCTACTAGCTCTGCATTGTCTTGGGATTCTTACAATGTAGCTCTCTCTGCCGCTCCATCCGCATCTGTCTCTATCCACTCAGCTAGTCCTGCTACTCCTCATCGAGGTTCCCGTAGCAAGGTCTAATCAAAGAGGCTGGGTACCTCAAGGATCCTACCCCTATTTTAGCCCTCTTGGGACTATCACTTCACATCACCCCACCTCACACCTGGAGGTATCGCTGCATGTGATCCCTCTACCCACTTGGCTTGAAATTCCCCCCTACTGGAGGTCTTTGCATGAGCATATGCCTCCACTCAATCTCCTCTCGACTTCTCTAGTTCTGGCTGCTCCATGACCTCTTGAAGTTGCTTCACCAATCGTGGCTCCTCCACGATTGTCTGAGACTTCTTCTGGCACTGCATGTTGAGAGGTAATGTACTCTCTCTCTCAACCACCAAGTCTCAAATAGTTGCCTTGCTCCTCAAGGCTTTGCATGCATCTTAAAACTCAAGAGAATACAAGTTCTTGACTCGTGAACCGATCTACTTCACCTGTCTTCTGGTGATGTGTCGAAGGAAAATATTTCCCTTACTGAAGAGTACATCATAGCCTTTGTCTTCCAACATTGCGATTGACACCAAATTTTTCCTCAGTCTTGGTACATACTTGACATCAGTCAAGGGAATGCGAGCTCCATGCTCCCTCTAAAAAACAACCATGCCTACACCTAAGACACTATACTTTTCATCATTACCCATCACTATGAGTATCTGGAGATCTTTCTCCTCCAAGGTACTGAACAAACTCTTGTCGCCGGTCATGTGCAAAGAATCTCCATTGTCAAGAAATCAACCACATCCCACCATGGATGAAACCATGTATGCAAAGAGGGATAAATCCAACTAAAACTATGAGGCCAATGCCTCACCTTCAAATCCTTCCTTGGATCCCATCTTGGATTTCTTTAGTGGACAATTTGTAGAAAAATGGCCCACCTCATTATAATGAAAGCATCGCACTTTCGATTTGTCAAACTTCTTCCCACCATGGGAAGAACTTGATTTGGGATGAGAATACTTCTCCTTCCCCTTCTTCACCTTACTCGCCAAGGCGCAGTTTTCTTCATCCTCCTTGGATGAAGAGCCATCTCTGGTGCTTCTCCTTATCTCATCTTGCATCAGATCCGACAAAAGTCGTTCCCAATCTAGTAGTTTCTCTCTTCCATTTACCGAGTCTTGGTAGCTATGCCAGCTCTTAGGAAGACACAAGAGAGCATGAATCACCATGTCATCATCGGTTGTCATCATCCCTACACTTCCAAGCTCATCCCTGCAAGTGGTGAGCTTTTTCAGATATGTAGAGATCGTGTTGCCCTTGTCATACTTGATTTTCCATAGCTTTTATTTCAGCGCCAGCTTCCTCTGATCGCTACCATTTTGATATAGATCTTTCAACATTTTCCACATAGAAAATGGTGTCTCCTTCCCATGGAGACTCGAGACTATGTGATCTTGAACTCCCTCCAGAAGGATTCTCCTTTCTCTAGCCACGCATTTCTTCTATTCCGCCAATTTATTAGCATCAGTCGGCTTGGTGACTTCTTAATCAATGAAGTATTTTAGACCATTATCCTCTAATACTGCTTCCATGTGATCCTTCCTGGCTATATAATTCAAACTACCATCAAGAGCATATTCAAGTCTTAAACCGTTGAACGCCATTGGTGAAATTGAGGTGTGATACGAACTTGATTTCTATACTCACGAACCTCAAACTTCGAATTTCTCCCTTCTTGTGTACTATTCTTTGCTTTGATCACCTTTGCTCTAATACCATGTAGAAATTCACATTGTAGATCAACAGATTATGCAATAGACTAAAGCAAAATACCAGATCTACTTCTACAACAAAATTTGCAGAAGCTTAATCGAATTGAGCAAGATAAATGAGAACGCATATAATCGAGAATGAGAAATCAATCACACATAACACAGAAGAAATAACCCGGGGAAATCCTTATCCTAAAATCCCAATCTTTGTATTATCATACAAGTGGAAATATGTTTAGATTACAAAAAGAATCAGCTCACAAGTTATCCTGCTCTCTCTGCAATCACTTTGCTGCTCATAAACAGTCAAAGACTTCTCAGAAACCTTCTCCTCTACCCTCTAAGCCTCCTATTTCCTTGTGCAGTTTTTCATGGCGTCCAATGCTTCCCACCTCACACTGCTCACTTGGCTCAAAAATAACTACACAAACTTGAAGGAGATAATTCCTTCTGCATGGATGAGTTTCCTATATAGGAAAATTCATCCAACTAATAGTACAATGTCCCTTCCTCTAATCTCAACTGGGTCTTTTACTGAACTAATATGCATGAGTTATTTATGAGAGAGTATTCAGTTATCTGGAGAGCAGCAGTTACATGCATGCAAGCATTAACTAACTGAATTCACAATTAATTCCACAAATTGTTGGAACTAATCTAACTGGACTTAACCCAAATAACTGAGCTAACAAATTACAACTCAAATTACAACTCATCCTTATCTCTTTAACTAAGGGATAAATTCCTTAATCAATGGAGAAACTGTTATATGTCTTCACATAGACTTCATGTTTGATTTTCTACAACTAATTAACTCAATATGAATTAATTAATTATTTTACAAACAACTGCAAAGATCAAATTCGAATTTTACTTCTCAATTCTAGTTCAGGGACTAACTAAAATTGGAATCCATCCCAAAATGCTATTTATAGCAATGCTATTTTTAGCATTTCTTGTTGCCATTTTCAACAACCTCAAAGGCTATGCAACATTACTTATAGGTTGTAGGGAGACTGTAGGGTAGCATTCACTTGTGAATATTATGACCATTATTATGGTTAGTATTTTAGTATTTTATTTATTTGTTAGATAAACTTTTAAATATGGTTTGTACTTTATAATGTGAGAGAGGTTAGCAAGCTGGTTGTAATGGTCTCACGACATTGATAGAAGGAATCAAGTGTTGTAAAATCTTAGTATGGATGGTTGTCAAGTTAGTTTGGCAGTTGTGGATCTAGGGAAGGATCCTTCATTTGTTGAATACATGACACTGGTCTTATGGTGAGGCTATACAATATTTTGGGATGTTGTTCAGTAACTGAATTCGGGAGATCCATGATTCAGAAGTTCGAAAGTGGAACTCAAGAATCCAACTTGTCCACTACACCTTTACGAGGGTTAAGAGACAACTTTATGGAGCTAGTATCCTTGAAGATCTCAAATTAATAATGATGGAGGGGTATGCAGTTATAATGGTTGACATAACCATGTATGTGAGGGACATCCTAGTATACTGGAGGTTGCAGTGGTTGGGCACCCATGCAACCTGGTGGATGGTTGTTCCTTTGTATGGACATTGAAATATTCTTCTTTATATTTGTAAACACCACGATCACAACTAGACTTTGCTGATTAAGATTGAGACAAGTAGTCATTAAAGGGGTGACTTGGAAAATATAATATCTACTTGTCTTAGTTGTGATAGATCCTAAATAAAGGAGTTCGTTCCTATTTTTTAGGAGTTGTTAAGATCTAGATCTTCTTCGATAAGTGTGTGGTTGAGATATTTCCTCAACTAGTTGATTGTATGGTTAAGATAGAATTTTTTTTCTTAAACCAATACTTGTATGTGTGTATATGTGCGCACATTTGTGTGATGTTTAATATAATAAACAGTAAAGTTTTGGTGTGCAATGTATTTCTCACATTCTAATATTCCATGTAATGTAATTGATGAATTCTCTTGAATTATATTTCCTTTGACAAAAGAAAATGAAAAAGCATTTAAAATATGACTCAACATACCGATAGAACCATGAGATGAAATATTTGGTCATTTAATAAAACTAACAATAAATCCATTAGCTTTAATGGAGGACTGCAATCTCTATTTTCAAGGATATAGGGTTTAAATGACATTTTTAGTTAACAAAATTGTCTAGTTCACACTTCTAATCCAAAAAAAATCCATAATGGTTTAGATCTACAATAATGGGAACCATTTAAAATCTCTTTTTAAGTAACTTGAAAGATCCATGGGAAATTGCATTAAGTTCTCGTCATACAAAAATGAAGCGCTTTATTTGCTATTTGACTCATCAATTTCTTTACATAGCATTACCAACATATTTACATCGGATCTTGGCTACAAACGGCTAACTAAACATTCTTTACATTTTGATAAGTATTACTTTAATTTTTTTTTAGATATTTTGCGGTATATAAATTATAGTTACATGGGATTATGATCATGTTTTTATCCGATCATTGTTGGTTTTATATATATATATATGTTTTTATCCGATCATTGTTGGTTTTATATATATATATATATATATATTATATTATATTATATTATATTATATGACTACAAAACGGATACTAAAACATTCTTTAGAATTTTGATAAGTATTACTTTAATTTTTAGGTTATTTTGGTATATAAATTTAGTTACATGGGACTTGATTATAAATGGATAATACATGTTTTCATCCCTCATTGTTGGTTGTAAATATGGGAATATATATAGATATAATTCATTTGTAAATTTAAATTCTTGGTATAGAATAATTTTGTTAGTTTAAATTTTTGGAAGTGGTCTGGTAATATTTATTATATATATATATTAAAGAAATTTATTTCATAATAATATTATATTTATTTTTATTTTTTAATTATTATTATTTTTTTGAATTTTTATTTTTATAATTTAAAGTTTAGTTAGGGCTAAGAGGTATTTCATTTTTTTTAATTTTAGATTTTAACCATATTTAGCATGGTATGTACCTTAAACTTAATTTTAATAATTAAGAAATTTCCTTATTCGCATAAATTATTTTTAAATTGTTAATTCTTTTTTCATGGTTGCTTTAGATTTATCTAACTGAATATCACCAATATAAATCATGTCATCCACATACAAACAAACAATTAAAATCTTGCTCATTTACCTTTGTGTACAAAGTAGGATCAATGTTTCTTCTACAAAACCCATTCCCGATCATGTAATTGTCAATTCTGCTATATCAAGCTCTAGACGTTTGCTTGAGTCCATAGAGCGCTTTCTTTAACTTGTAAACTTTATATTCTTGTCCTTCAACTTCATATCCTAGAGGCTCTTGCACATAAATTTATTCTTCTAGAATTCCATTCAAGAACGATAATTTCACATCCATCTGCTATAATTTCCACTTGTTCTAAGCTATTGTGGCTAAAACTGCTCTTACGGTATCCAATCTAGCTACCGAAGAAATTTTTTCTCCAAAATATATTCCTGGTTCCTGCAATAATCCGTTTTCTACAATCCTTGCTTTAAACCTATAATTTCTCATTTTCTATTCAGCTTTGTCTTGTGTATACTCCCATTCCATGAATTTCTTTCTTTGAATACAACATATTTGTTGATGATGGTCTTCTTCGTGACAGTGTTATACAATTTGTAAGCTTTTGACTTCTCACTATAACAAGTAAATATGCATTTTTCACTTTTATCATCCAACTTACCTCTTAGCTCCTTAGGAACATGTGCATAAGCTACACATCCAAACACTTTGAGATGAGATACATTGCAAGACATACCTGAGAAAATTGATTTAAACAAATGTTACAGGTAGAAATTGAAGGAGATTTCCTAGTATAACTCCCTTGTAACCTATATATCGGAAGATTTGATTCAGGTGGCAAGGCCATGGGAACCTGTAATGTCAGAAACAACCACTTGCGAATGAGGAAAACAATTGTAAGATGTAGTAATACACCGAGGAGGGTGCAAATTGAAGGGGGGGGAGTATGTAACACCCCTTTGTCTTATGTAGCACTCTGTTGCTATTATGCTAGACCAAAGCTAGACTGAGTTGTAACAGAAAAAATAGGTCTGATGTGTAACAATGAAAGTAAATACTTTATTATTAAATAAATAAAGATAATTTAATCGCTTGGAAAATGCGACACCAAGAGATGAGATTCTTCCAAATGAAATCCCATTGGTAAATGGAATGGGTAATTCTTTCATGATACGACTTCTAGATCAAATTCTAGATAAGATTAATGATTTTGGAGATAAATATCCATTAAGTTAATTAGCTTGGGAAATATGATGAGTTTAAAAAATCATAAAAGCCTTGCAGGAGAGAAAGGAAAGATTTTATGAGGAAAAGCCTCGTGGGAGAGAACGATGAGCTTTTATGGGAAAAGCCTAGGAAAATGGATAAAAAGATCCATAAAAATGGGATGCTGCTAAAGGAAAACATATCATGAAAGAGGGTATTAAATACCCATTGAAGATATCAACAAGAGGTAGTTGATCCACGGAAAGAACTCTCGGCTTGGGGGTGAACAGGAGGAAGTCAATTCTAGGTTGGGTAGCGGTGCTCGATTTTGTAAGGTGATGGTTATTTCAACTAATCTAGGTTGATTCAATTGCATGGGATGTTCTGTATGTGCCTGCTTACTCTTTATGTTGTCGAATATTTAAAATTATGGGTATAAGTGCATGTGTTATCTTTGTTTATGAGATAATTGAATAATTATGCATGTGACAACTACTAAAATTAAATTTAATTGAAGTAAAATTTAGTAATGGCAACATAGGAGGTGGTTGTTAGGTTGGGTCAAGAAGGTATGTGACACATAGTGACCAAATTTATTATAGTAATAACACCTCACATTGGATTTATCAACTCTTTGGTTGTTGTTGAAGATTTTTTTGTTGGTTCCGCTTTCTTGTTCCTACTCTTCTCTACCATCTCTTTGAGCATTTGATCTTTCGCCTCATACTTTGCCTCTCAATATAACTCTACCTCGACTTTTGTCTCTTGAAATAGAAACCTGCCTTCTAAAAGTGGTTTCTAGAGTGGAATCCTTATTTATGTCTATCCTTGCCTCATGGGATAGAAGTGATCCCATCAATTGTTAGAATTTCCAAATCCTTTGATTCTTCTATAGTTCCTACCACAACGTCAAATTTGGTAGACAATGATTTGAGAACTTCCTCAACCAATGTTTGATCTTTAATATCATCACCATAAATTTTTAACTAATTTATGATAGTCACGACTTGATTCATGAATGAATCAATGTCCTCTTTCTCCTTCATCTGCAAACTTTCAAAATATCTTCTACTATTTTGCAACTTAACAATATTGACTTTGGCCATACCTTTATAGCTTGTCACCAAAGTATCCCATGCAATATTTGCTAAAGACATGTTCATAATTTTGTGGAACACTACTCAGTTCATTCCATGTCTACAATGCATGTGCATTATTGTTTTTGTATTTTTTCTATTGTTCCCTCTCTGCATTACCGAGGGCTTGTTTAGGTGCTTCTTTAGGTTATAGAAATGCATTTGTGATATATTCCCAAACATTATGAACTTTCAACATGGTATCCATCTTAATGACTCACATATCATAATCCTTCCCTGTAAATAATGGGAACTAAAACTGGAAACTGAATGATGCCATCTTTAACAAATATCTCCTTTACAAAACTCCTTATAAAAAAGCCTTATATTTGTTTATATAAAAACTTAATTTATAAAAACATTTTATAATCTTTATAAAACATTCCCAAAAAAAACATTTTAAACACTTATTATAATAAATCCTTTTATCAACATTTTAAACAAAAATCCTTACAAACTATCATAATTTATTTTTTCCAAACTTTAGGAATCCCATTCCAAACCTTAATAATCCCTTTTAATAAATAAATCTTTAGGAACAAAGTTTCATATGAGTCGGCTCTTGACTTTCGTATATTCTCATGAAAATTTTTACTCTTTTATACCTCATGGGGCTTGCGTACCCCCGACACAAAAAAAACCTATAAAAATTTCTAGTTTTCCATCTAAATGATTTATCACACTTTTTAGAAAGTGTGAATTTCACACATGACTTGAGCAGTTTTAACTGTTTAAAAGTCTCATAAATTTGCAAGTAAATTTTTTTTTTTTAAATTACTGGTTTCTTTACTTGGTTGTTTTCTTACTGGTTTTGTAGGCACAATCGATTTTGTAATTGTTTCTTGACTTGGATACTAATTTGTTGGAAAGACAAAGGAGAAAAGCCGCAAAATAACAAAATTAATTCACACACAATAACACGAGTTGTGATTCTTCAATTGATCACAAAAACTTGATGATTATAATGAACCTAGTGAGAGGTATTTAAAATATCCATCTAACTACCCACCCAAAATAACGGGTATTTAAAATTTTCATCTAACTACCCACCCAAAATAACTTAACATGTAACCAAACATTAAATTTGACTTTTATAAAAATATGACTTAACTCAACTTGAATCAACTTAACTCAGTTAACTGATAATTCTAATTTTTTTAGCTAACCAAAACCTACATGCTCACACACAGTCACTTAGGTAGATTAGGAAAGGGAGATGCTTGAGTGGCCACTAAAGTCCTTGGGGGCACTGACGAAGGAGTGAAATTATATGCCACCTCAAATTGATACCTTTGGAGGGCAGTTATGGAGTGCCGAATAGAGATGGCAAGAAACGAAAGAGCATGAAGAAAAAAACCGTTGGGAAGCAAGAATTATTGAACTGAGAGCAGAAGAGCTAGCCCATAGAAGATACCAAATACTACCATTTCCATCCATCTCAGCTTCATAATTATCCTCATAAATCAAATTTGGTAGCCTCAGCATGCACGACTTCCTTTGATACAAGATCTTCTACGCTTGTCATATTTCCTTCAACGCCAATAATTGTGGATGAAGATTATATGCATCCATCCTAAAAGGTATAGAGGAGTGTGAGAGTAATTTTGAGTCTTTTTCAATTAAAATTGATCCTGCATTGTGATGCGTATATTCCATGCTACCGAATGGGGCAGATGTCATTGTCAAATTCCTGTTTACATGAGATCACCATCTCGGATATATCACATGGATATGGACTTTG
Organism: Pinus taeda; assembly: GCA_000404065.3. NCBI lineage: Eukaryota > Viridiplantae > Streptophyta > Pinopsida > Pinales > Pinaceae > Pinus > Pinus taeda. The sequence continues at coordinate 75,433 of APFE030672352.1, forward strand.
TCAGAGAATGACGCAACGATTCTTGCTTTGCTATCCATGAATAAAACTTTGGAGGAGGGTGAATAAAAATTTGCCAATGTCTATGGCTGATTACATTCTTCCTTGGTGAACATTGATGATTGAAGAAGTGAGGCCGAAGCTTTATCTTGATCATGGAATATTTTGCAAGAGAGTTGGTCATTAATAATTAGTTACCCTTCTTATTTAATTGGCCCTCTTCAAGATGACAAGTTTTACTTGGTCATTAATAATTAGTTGCTTCTGCCCAATAATTAAGACTAAGTCCTTTAGATTGAAGCATACAATTAGCCATTTCCTTTAAGGTGCGATTCTTCCTTTCAGCTACACCATTTTGTTGTGGAGTATATGGAACAGTATGTTGCATTTGAATTCCATTATCAGTGCAAAAGTTGATGAATTTGTTGTTAACATATTCTCCGCCATTATCAGATCTTAGCTTAAGAATTTGATGTCCAGATTGTTTTTCAACAAAGGCTTTGAAGGCCAAAAATGTGTTAAATACTTCGCTCTTGAGTTTTAAGGAGTATACCCAAGTGCGTTTGGAGAAATCATCAATGAAAGTTAAGAAATACTTGCAGCCAGAGAATGAA